>VNJS01007935.1:0-21125 GCA_008042575.1 Drosophila watanabei
AAAAATGGCTTGCCAAATTTATGCAGAAATGCGGCGAGGCACAAACACACAATGTAGCTGCTGCCCGATGAGCAAACCGCATTAAAGACAGGTCGGGTCGGACACTCCTCCCACGCCAGCGACACCGTCTCCGCATCTGCATCTCCCTCTCCCTCTCCTTCTGTGGATCCCCGTCTCGCGATCCAGCTCCGAGTTGGACAGCGGCTGCGACGATTATTAATAGACTGCAGCCAGAAAGCTGCACTGCATCGCTGCGATGGCTTGGTTTAGATGCTTCGCCTGACATTTTGTAATTGCGGATTCCCATTAGCTGGAAATTATGGTCGCCGGCGCGCGGCTAATTGATTCACTTTGAGGCGAGTGCGTAGAGCGGCCGCAATGGATATTCATTCTATCCATTCCATCCAATGCCTTCTGGTTCCGGCTGAAGCAGATCGCGGCGAAAGGTCAACGTGTCGCAGCTCTGAATTATGACCTCGCCGGCATTGCGACTGCCACCTTAATGAGTTTCCACTTCTGCGGCAGGCGTATCAAATGTCACACTTCGAAAAAATTTAAAATTGGGTAAAGGAAAAGTTCTTTGGATAGAGTGATGTAAAGTAATCCAACCTTAATTCATTGTATTAATAAATTGACTTTAAATTGTATTATTATTTTAGTTTCCTAAAGGCTTAAATAGGAATGATCATGGATTTTATTATGCATAAAACATATTCGATAAAAACAACTGAAGTTTATGACTTATAAAAAATTTATGACATACTTAATTAAACATAAATATTTAAGTTTTTTGCTACTATTTAAGGAGCATATTAGAAATAATTACTAGCTAAAATTGGGAAACCGAAGTCTTTATACCCTTTTAGTTTGATTATAAAAATCATAATAATCACGCCAAAAATACATTAATTTACGATCGGGAAACATTTATGTCCTAGTTTTTGATAAAGTTAACTAATATTGCATATTGAATTTAAGATGTTAAAAATGGGATTTTTTTTTTAATTATTAAGAATTATCTTATGATGTTACTCCTAAACAAATTTTGAAAAAAAATTGTAATTTTTTGTTTTCGTTTAAACACTTTTTGATAGATTGGACTGTTGATGATGGTCAAGATATATGCACTTAATAGGATCGGAAATGACTCCATTAATGTGCTGTAAGCTCCTGAGTGAAATTTTAATACCCTGGAGATATATTATCTTTTTTCAACAAGCTTAGAATACAAAGCTAATACTCTATACCTTATTATCTCTGCAGATTTTATAACTTATAAATACTCAAGACTAAAATAAGTTAGGTTATATTCTAAACAAATAAACATATTTAAACAGTCCAACAAAGTTTATTGAAGCTCTCGAATGCCTCTATATCTGCTTTAAATATTTCTTGAAGTGCAGATCAGCAGTTGTACTTGCTTCGGGAGGGGATTAAAGCCAGAGCCGTCTTGGGGAGCCACCAAGAATCAATTTATTAACACGTTGCCCGAGCGAGAGCCCGGCCGCTTTGGCAAGTGGAACTGAAAATTGGAACTGGGCGGGCCAAGGCAAATGCCAAAATGCAACTTCTGCCTCGCAAGTTGCACAGGTTGCAGGTCTCAAAACTCGGCTGCTGCTGCTGCTGCTGTGGCAGAATTGCGAAATTGCTGGAAATTATTATTGAATTCTTTTTGGCTTGCCGTTTTGCCCGTTTGTCTGTTTGCCATAAATGTTAGCCGCTTCTCAAAGCCCCAGAGGTGCCCACCCACTGAAGCAGAATTTTGGAATTTGCATGGCACTCTCGGGGTGGAGGTCTCAGCGCTCTCAGCCGTTACCATTTCTGCACCTTTCGCCTTGCATTTGTCAAATTTCATTAGCTGCTGCACCTCTTTGGAGGAGAACCCACGCACCTGGCCTGTGTGTGTTTACGATGCTATCTGCATTGTAAACATGACAGACACACTTCTAATGGCCGATTTGAATTGCAAATCCAGCAGATTGGCGGTTCAACAAACTTCAAGTCTGCTACTTTCTACTGACCCCAAAACGGCATCGGGGATTGCATAACTTTGCCCCATCTGGACCGGCGTCCAGTTCTTCTCCTCTAACGGAGTGCTATAAAAAGCGCAGAATCTTTTGTGCGCGCTCCCAGTATTAGCATAAATCATGTTCGCATTGGTAAGTGGTCGTCGTCGCCGGACGGCTCATGAATACGGGAGCGTTAAGTGAGTCTTTTTCTCCCCTCGAACTCCCAGCTATTGATCTTGACGGGGTGCTGCCACCTGTGGAGCTGGTCGGCGGAGAGTGCCGCCATTAGTGGACCGGTGGCAGTGCCAATCCTCAAATCTGTGGCCGAGCAGCAGAGCGATGGCTCATACTTCTTCAACTACCAGGCAGCCGATGGCAGTTATCGCGAGGAGGTTGGCATTGTGAGGCGATCCGATTCGAAGGCGGCGAAGGCAGATGCTGATCACGATAATGACGATCTGGAGGTGTCCGGTATTTATCACTACATCGACGACCATGGACAGACGGTGGAAGTGAGCTACACGGCCGACAAGAATGGCTTTTTGCCCCATGTCAAGCTTATTCCCATAAATAAAGTCAGTCATTGAGCCATTAACTTTGATGGGCAAACATTCTTGCAAATGCTAGCTGAACAATTACCAAAGCGGAGCCCCAATCCAGGCTCAAATCGGACCAGCTTTGGGCCACAAAGGAGCGGCATAAACACAGAAGAAAAAAATATAATGAAACGGGTTTTGTAAAGAGGGGAGAGATGGGTTATTTTACAGATTTCAAAGATAGATTATGATCATTGATTTCTATCTGAATTTTATTTAACTCAGTATAAATAAGGATAATGTGTTATGATATGGTTCTGTGCTTTAAATTATCTAAGTGGTTATATTTAAAAGGAGTTAATAGGTTGATATTTAGAAGTCAACATTCTGAAATCATACATAATTTTAAAGTATTTAAATACGGCGTAAAACTCAGACAAAACTTGGTGAATATTACAAGCTACGTAGTTAACTCTCTCAAATTTTATTATTTTTATAAACTCAGAATTTTATAGATTGAAAGAAGCTTAAATGAAGTAATAAACACCGAATTTAATAGATTGAGTGAATCCAAAACCAATTAAAGCTGCTAACTGAAAGCACCTTCTTAATGAAAGAAACCCGATTTTCCTCAAATATTTCTATAGTATTTTTGTCGCTGTGCCTAGGTCCAACTGAAATCGCTGCCTCATCGCTTATATATTTAATTTGCGGCAGATTTTTTGAAAATTAGTTAAGCTGTCAAAGTTAGAGATTGTGGCGGCAGCACCAGAGATTGCCCTTTTGCCGGGGTAGCAGACAAGCCAAATGTCGTTGGGATTTGTATTTATCAGGCTGTTGAAATTTATAGCGAAAATAACACGATCGTTTATTGCTATATAGCCCCGGAACTACCGATGATTGAATTAATGGCGATGCAATGTAAATGAAATTGATGATGCGCCCCATCGAGATTCTGAAACGAGCCATTTGTCAGATATATATCTCTGTGTTCATATAGATGGGCGCTGTGGATGTGTAGATGGAGATACACCCCATAGCAGATCATAATATAAATTGCATCAAAGCTGGCATTTTACACGATTCTGGGATTGGTATCTCGGGCAAGGTGTGAGGTGCGACTGATTAATCGCGACACCTGGCGAGTGGGAGAGCCTAAAGCGCAAGTTATGCGGCCCAACAGGGGCCCGTTAATGGTAGCGCCGATCGGTGTCATCAATCTGACTCAGTTATTGAAACATGCTATATGCTACATATATCCCCCCAGCATAGTGACACATTTTCGGAGCAGGCTGCGACGACTGACCCACCCGGGACCTTGACATTTAAAGCCTCAAAATTTTGAAGTTTGCGGACGTAACGTCCACATAAAACGGGATGCAAACATGTTTAGCATGTTTAAGCGAAAGACCCGAAAGAGCTGGATGCTATCGAAATTTGTTAGCAGGACGGCGCGACTATAAAAGCCAACTGGCCGATCCACATTCAGTTCACACGCGCTTTAACTCTCGCTTTCTACGCAACCCTCCAAGAAAAACCTCCCAAAAATGTACAAGTTTGTAAGTGGATCAAAAAAAGGAATTAAAACACACATTTTGGACTAGATTTCCGGCCGAAAAAAAGGATATTTTGTATAGTGATAAATGATTAATTCAAAACAAAAGAAATGTGATAATATAAATATATAATCTGGATCAACTTCCTCCAATCTCCGGCAGCTTCCCCTTTTCGTTCTGGCCTTTCTGGCCATCTGCTGTCATGGTCTACCCGTGGAGAGCGAATCTGCGTCAGTGGAGATCGAAGCCTCGCCAGTGGAGAGCGAACCCACACCAGTGGAGAGCAGAGATGAACCCAAGCGACAGAGGGTGGCCCCTACAGAAGCCTACCGTGGTCGATCCGTGGACAAAGAATCTACGCCAGTGCCCATCCTGAAATCGGAGACCAACAAGCACAACGATGGTTCCTACGACACCATCTACGAGAGCGGAGATGGTACCCTGCGGAAGGAGGACGCCGCCATAGTGGACGCAGGCACTGACGAGGAGGCCCTGGAGGTTAAGGGATCCTACAAGTACGTCAATGATCTCGGCGAGACTGTGGAGGTCTTCTACACGGCGGGAAAGAACGGATTTGTGCCATACGGCTCCATCATTAATCCGGAGATCACAGCCGTGGCCGAGGCAGCCAAGGATCTGCCCAAGGCGGAGAAGTTCGAGAAGGTGGAGAAGTTCCAGAAGGTTGAGCAGGCGGAGGAGCCTTAAAGAGATCTCGTAGAATTAGATTTTGTATATAGGATTGTTTGAAAGAGCCAGCGCGTTGTAACAAGATAAACAGAAATAAAAAATATATATTACAAAGCGCTTTTTTTTCGATTTTTATAAGTTATTTCTCATTTGCATAAAGTATTCTATGTTTATTTAGCAGGCTTAAATACACTGAAAAAGGTTAAAGTTAAAAAAGTGAATTTAAAAGCGAAAGAAATTAAGTTCAAGTATTTATAAAAATATAAAACAATGGGTATATCTCCTGACACATTTGAATATTTATATTTTTCCGTTTCTATACAAGTTCTCAGTGCACAAGAGGGAAATACCCTCCTCGGAAGACCTTGAAAGGCAAACCCAAACTTGGCACAGTACCGCAGTCTGGGAGGCTATATGATTAAGCACACGTTTGGCCACTTTGGTGGCAGGTACAGTGATACCTGCCGCCCCGGGGGCTACGCTACCGATGATACACCTGCCTCAATACATCATTACACACGCCTAAACACCGTCCATTAGCCATTGATCGCAGACACATGAAATGAAGACCTAACGAAGACGAAAGCATTAGAAACAAATTGATCATTTAATGGGACATAAATCATTTTTCGGGAATTTGCATAATGTATAATGTAAGTTTATTCGCTTAGAATCCATAGGCTCCGACCACTTCGAACTCGACGAGGAAGAGAACCACGATAAAGAAGATGTAGTAGGTTACCAGGAGAAAGCCACAGGCTCTTCGCATATTAAAATTTGTGGTGAGGGCGCAGAGCAGGGAGAAGAGCAGGCCCACCTCCATGTAGGTGCAAGCAGTCTCCCCCAAATTTCCCTGAGGCAGCTGCGAGAATAATTGATAAAAATTGGAAAAGAAAAACAATATGATTTGCTCCACTTACCCTAACATTTGCGCCAGTTTCAAATGCCTCACGAGTAATTGGCAAGGCCAAAAAGACAAAGGACCCTGCAGGGGAGCATAGCATTGAGGATCCTCTTAATAATAAAAAAAAAACTTATTTCAGTTGATATTTACCCAATACTGGCGTTGAGAAGGTGGCCGTGTATGCCATGCTAGAGAATCCTTGTTTTGCCAGCAAGATATTGGTTACAAGATCGTTGCTGCATAAGGCAAAGCACATGGCTGTCGCCGTGGCAAACTGAGTGGACAGAGTCAGAATCGTGGCCAGCGCGAAGAACATGGCATTCACCTCGGAGAGCAGGCCGAATATTACCATAACTATGGCAATGAAACTCAGAGCGCATGTCCACTATTAAGGATATGGAAACAATAAGATATTACAATATTATAAACCTTCTCCTGGTTGTGCTTACCTTAAAGCATCTAGGTGGAGTGTCCGTGCGGGTCAGGAAGAAGATGAGCACAGATAGGGGAAACATAATGAGTGCTGCTATGGCATAGAAGGGGACTCCCCCAACTGCAGCGGTCCTAGCTGCAGGTGCAACTAGGTCAGATTCACCTTTATGGGATAAACATATTCGAGCTCACCTAACAAGAAGGTTACGTAGGTCGGGACGATGACCAAGTGCCAGCAGAAGATGAGCTTGGACCAGTTTAGGAGAGGCTTCTCCAAGTCCACCACTGGGATTAGCAGGCGCAGAAACATCTGGAAGGGCATCTGCAGCAGCATGTAGACTCTCACAATTAATGTTCCGCGTCGGAAGCGCTCCTTGTCGAATTGGTAGACGGAGTGCCAGAACTGACGGAACAGCTGGTGATTGCGACCTCCTTCGCCGTGGCTCCAATCGATCTTTTGGCGATGTATTGGCAAGTCTTCCATCTCCTCCAGTTCGTGCAGCTCCTCATTCCGGTAATCTCCCTCAGCCTCATCCCGCATTCGCTCCAGTTCTGGTGGGCAACATAATCTGGTAATCAAATACGAGATTCTAGAAAGATTCAAAGATATACCCACTTCGGATGCGGGCCGCCACCAAGTTCTGGTCGACGATGGCGACCACGATGTAACCGATGAATATAAAGCTGCTGGGCGCAGCCCACATCCAGCTGACACCCTCCGGACGCTTTAAGATGTAGTCGAAGTAGACTACGTTCAGAAAGAGGAAGCCAAAGTCGCGCAGATAGTAGTTGGGGCTCATTTCGAACGGCCTGGTCAGCATCACCACTCCGCCGACGAACATGTTTAGGAAGAGCGCCTGCGCCACGCAGGACACAAAATTGTTACTGCCGGCAACCAGACGGGCTGCTATGGACACGAACAGATCCGGAGAGCCATTGGCCATGGTTAAAACCGTAACACCCGCCGTGTTTTGGCTAAGGTGACACGAATCAGCTATTACTTTTAAGCAGGGACAAAAGCTAAGGAAGAACACAGGGTAATACTTTTGAAGCTTTCTTATCCAATAAACTTACTAGTTTAGGACCGTGATCTGCATCACCCAGAAAACATAGACAACCATGAAAGTCATTGCCAGCACGCTCCAGAAGGCATTGAATTTGTTTCGTTCGTCCACGTAGCAGTAGTGCCATCGCAGGTAGTTTATGTTGAATATGTTGGCCAGACAGTCCTTGTTTGTCTCCACAAACTCACAGCGCTTCGATTGCACAACGCGGTGCACATGTTCGCACAAGTCACCCATTTTGAGATTGAAATTTAAGCTTGCCAGTGAACTGCTTAGTAAAAGTTATTTTCAATGACTACAACTTCGGGCAGGAAGTAACTTAATGTTAAAGAATAGATAAGTTTAAAGCCCAGGCCTGCTTGGGAGTCGGAAATATGCTATTCGAATTGAAAGTATTTCTCGAGAATCTGGAAGAACTTTAAGCTGGAAAATCCTTGAAAGTTTAAGCTATTAAAACCTATTCCACTTTAAAATACTTTAATAAAATCCTTAAATATATTAAACCTCAGAGCTACTGTTCACATATGTTATTAGTTTCAACAACCGACTTTTAATTACATATTGATAAAGCTTCAAATTTTCATTAGAATATTTATATACAGAATATTCTCGTCTCTATAAGCTATATCCACAAAAAGTTATTTTTTTGTGAAATAAATTCCTTAGGAACTTTATGTGTTCTATAATAAGATGTTCAATAAAAGAGTTGGGTGAGAACAAAGCCAGGCTATACTCGCTTAATAGGTTGTTTACGAAACCGTCGGAAGGCGTTACTCATCGGTATAATTAATTCTACCAATTCTCCTCTTGATTCTCTTTCTCCCGATTATAATAATAATCGTTAATCTCTAAAAAAAATCTCACTAATAAAGTTCTAAGCCAAGAACGTCGTAATTGCATGAGATATTTGCTTAAATTAGCACTAACCAAAGCGATATTTATGACGAGTATTGATATGCAGAGCACATGCAGCTGCTGTCGTCCCATTTGAAATCGAGAATATATATCTTTGAGATATGGTTTCGTTTCGTTTTATTTTCTAGCAAGTTAAATTAGATCGCACTCGGGCTTAATCGTAAATTAAGAATACTTGAGTAAGCTAGAGTCTATGGCAGTCTAGGCAGTCTTGGTCTCCGCCTCCTTAGCGGCAGCGGGGGCAGCCTTGACCTCCGCCTCGGGCACGGACTCGACGACGACCTGGACGGGCACCACCTGCGACTCGGCGGGCAGGGGCTCGGACTTGGCCACTATCACGGATTCCTTGGCCACAACAGCATCCTTCTCGACGGCAACGGCGGCATCCTTCTCCTCCACGGCGACCTTCTTCTCCACGGCGACTTCCTTCTCAACATCCTGGGATCGGGAACGGCGGGACTTGTACTTCTGCTCCTCCTCCTCGGAAACCTTGGGCAGGTCAGCGGCAGCCTTGGCCAGGGCAGTGATCTCGGCGGGAATGATGGTGCCCACGGGCACGAAGCCGTTCTTGCCGGCGGTGTAGTGAACCACCACAGTGTTGCCATCGGCATCGATGTAGCTGTACATGCCAGTGACCTCCAACGCCTCGTCCTCGGTGCCGGCATTCTCGATCACGCCCTGCTCCGAGCGCACGGACTGGTCGCCGCCCTCGTACGAGAAGTGGAAGGAGCCATCCGGCTGCTTGTCCGTCTCGAACTTCAGCAGCGGCACAATCTCACGCTTCTCCGTTGTGCTGCTCACCTGGCCAATGCTGGCGGTCAGGGCGCCGGTGGCCAGGGCCAGCAGACAGATGGCAATCTTGAACATCTTAAGGGGTACTTTGAGGTAGTTTTTTGGGCGGAGAGAGTGCGAGATGCTTTCTTGGCGGGAACCGACCGACGACTTGGCTTACTACATCTTCAGGGCATCTTTATATACCGGCATTTAATGTGCGCAGCAGCCGCGAATTAGCATCTTCCAGTCCATTACGCCACCGCCGAAAAATACAAAAAAATAAAACCAAACAGAAAACAAAAAACAGCAAAGAAATTCTATGGAAGCGAACAGAATGTGATTTAATAAAACACTCACAGAGACGCTACGAGATTTGCATATTTATGATTCAGCGCCAAACCGAAGACATCGGAAGAGAGGTCAACCGATCGCAATAAAGCCCCTATGATGATGATGATGACTCCCTGTAATGAGAGCGATTGACACAGGTCTTGAGCTGAGATTCGTATTCCGAAAATCGCAGAAAATCCCAAACAGGTTGATAGCGTCATAAACTCGTTTCGGGTCGCCTTCCATCAGCTGGAATGCCCGACTACCCGGGCCAGCGGTTGATTGATTGCCAATGTTTAGGGAACTGCACAGCCATTAGCATACAGTACGCCCCACACACGCTACACCAGACAAAGAGGCATAAATTAAGATACAGATACACAGTTACAGTTATAGTTACAGATACAATTGATGTGCGCTTAAAACCAGAGCCCAGATCGGATCGATCGCACGCGATCCATCAGTCATCAGTCATCATCACACGGGAAACACTCGAACACGAACCGCCGCCGCCAAGATGTGTGATGAAAATACATAAAGTACGCCGTGGTACAACTGGGAGTGAGTAAGCCAATCTCGCTGGCCCGCAAATTGTATGTCAAATGTGAAAAATGCACTAAACCAGGCCGGCGAGCCGGCTCCGCGAGGCTCTTCCTCTGAGCCCAAACTGCAATTCGAAAAGCAGCGCGAAGGCCAAAGCAAAACGCGGGCAACCGCGAAATTGGCCAAGTAACTTGGCCAACGAAAAGGAAAACCAACTCCAACGACGCCAAGTGTTGGCTTAAATCTCGGGCGATGTTCATCATGTTCGTGATCATCTCTCAGCGCGGTGGCGGCGGCAGCAGCAGTGCTTTTGTTGGATTTTACCAGCAGTTATTGCCGTAATTTTTATGAATTGCAACTGACATTTCCTACACGCTGGAAAAGTTTAAAGTTTAAGTCTGGAATGAGAGCTCGAGCTGGAGCTGAAACCGAAGCGGGATCGGGATCGGGTAACTGGTGGAAGGGAGTGGTTAACTCGGTGACCTGGTCAGCGAAATTGGGCGAAAAGGGCAGCGAGACAAAGCCCAAAGTGATGCTCTTTAACGATGCATTGAAAATGGACAAGTTGGCCGGGACACGCCCATTTCTATGCCTATCCCGCGGCCCATTGAAATGTCAGATGCAGATTCCATCGTTATACGAAATGGCCAATTCATCAAATCGAAACCAATTGCAACATCTGTAATCTTTTAATTAATATTTGACTTAACGTATTATTGCAGCCGGCGGTAGCTTGCAGCGGGGGCACTAATCAAATGAAGTTCGCATTGCTAATTCACATAAATTACGCGGAGGAGAACCGATCTCGCGCCGCATACGCGGCGTATGCGCAACGCCCATTTGCATTTGAAACTCGTTGCGCATACGCTACGTGGCGCAGTCCGAAGAGAGACGGCAGCTCTTCCGATTCTGCCGCTGTCAGGCACTTTGGCTGCTGCTCCGCCCGCTCAGAGTGATCCGACTGGTGCTGCTGCTGTGCTGCTGCTGCTGCTGCTGCTTCTCCTCCTGCCCTTCCTGCCCTCGAGCCATCTCTGGGCCGCACTGCATCTCGCTGGCTGCGGATGCTGGCGCTGCCGCTGCCACTTCGCTCTGAGTGAATGCGATTTTGGTATAAAAACGTTTGTGGCAACTGCAGCCAAGTCAAAGCACTTTTGACGAGCCTCCCAGCGCAGTAACCGATTCAAAGTCGCGAATTCGAAGTGAGTCTTTGTTCTAATTCCGGTGCGGTGTATCCTTGAATCAAGGATTATAATAAATAATAATTTTCAAATGTATAAATTGGATACAAATGAATTCCTGGCATAAGGATACTCAAGGAAACATAATACAAGCAACGCTGTCTTAATGGTTTCATTTCACTACGGATCATCAAGCTTAAAGCCACAGGATATATATTAAAGTTCCTTTAACAGACTCAGTAACTAAAAAACAATCATTAAACAAAATAAAATGAGTCCACAGGATATATTTAAATTTCTCATTACAATTCCGTTAACAGTTTCAGAAACTAGAAAACTTAACCACATTTAAGAGTAAGGACTTAAAATTAAATCAAAGGGATTACTTCCCTCTTAGATGAGAGAATTTCCTTAGGATAACATTATTATAATCATATATTGTACAAAGAATTTCAATGCCCAAAAAAATTACGATTCAGGGGGCTTAACTTACCAATCCCATTCAGGATATCTTACCAGCTCCATATATGGATAATTTTCCCACGACCTTCGATCATCATAATCGACATGATTGCGCAGAACTTTCAAATCGCTAAAAGCCAATCTCAGTATATCGGATGCTAATTGCCAAGCAACGAGTTTGACATTCAAAGACATCATCGTCGCAGCCGCCGGCAACTCAATCGGGCGCCGCAAACACTAAACACTGAACACTGAACACTAAACACTGCAAACTGAACACTGAACACCGCACCTCATCGGCAGTACTTGGTTATGACTCTATTTAAGTCGGCGTTCCCTCTCCACATCTTCCACTCCACTTAAAGGTCATGACGCTCACCCACGCCTCCTTCGTAGCCGTCGCCGTGGCCCTCTGCCTGCTGGGCTCCATTCATGCCCAGCCCCAGCGTGGACTGCCTCCGCAGCGTGGCAACTCCTTCGATGCGAATGCGGTGATCCTCAAGCAGAACTTTGACCTCAATCCCGATGGCTCCTACCAGTACAAGTAAGTGTTCACCTTATAAGATTTCACCTTAAGATCTCTCAGTTATCAAGATGGGAATCCTAATCATTTACTTCCCTTACAGCTACGAGACGAGCAATGGAATTCGAGCGGATGAGGCAGGTTACCTCAAGAACCCCGGCACTCAGGTGGAAGCTCAGGTAGGCATACTTCCAGGCGCTGTCTTGAGGCACTCTGGCATACTTTGAGGGATTACTCTTTGCAGGTGATGCAGGGCTCTTACTCGTACACCGGACCCGATGGCGTCGTCTATACCATCACCTACATTGCCGACGAGAATGGATACCGCGCCGAGGGTGCCCACATACCGACACCGCCACCAGTTAACGCTCCCCGAGCTCCTGGTAGATTCTTCAAGTAAATTCCGTATCGCTCCAAGAAATCAGTGTTCTACGTAATTTTTCATCGTTATGCTCAAGTTGGCAATCGTTTCGTTGTGGGAAAGCCAAGCTGGCCAAAAGGGAGGTGAACCAGAGGCAAGCAGAGGAGAGTGAGAGCAGCTGCTCCTGAGAGGACCCATCATCCCATCCCATCCATTATCCACTTATCCTTGTTTCATAAAACCCCTTCCCTTCGTGCTTTATCTGTGCATTTCTACAATCAATTAAGTTTCCAATTTCCAATCTACCATCTACTTAGTGCTAAAAAAAACTGTGTGTGTGAGATAAACATTTGTAAAATACGTAAATTCGATTGTTAAATGTCGTACAGCAACGCAAGCTCAGCAATAAAACGAATATTGCACATGAAATCCAGAGTTCAAGAGTTGTTTTAGGAGAAGGATCGCAGCATTGTTATATAGGACATGGCCGTGCGGACAATCTAAAAGGAGATGAGAAAGAAAAATAATATTAGTAATATTTCCTTTTCGAAAGCTCATACCCACCGAAGAGAATGCCTCCATGTTGGCCTCGAAAAAGTAACCAGTGATGCGAAAGCCATGATGTGCTCGCATCATGCTGATCAGCAGGGACCTACAGATCGAGGTGGAGGCTCCTCCCGCACCCAAGCTGTCGTGCCAGGGACTGTCGTAGATGGCCCACTCGAAGAGGGCGCTCTCCGTCTTCAGATTCTCGCCGCAGTAGCAATAGATGTAGGCCTGAATGATGATCGTGGCTATGAAGGAGGCGTAGTACACGCCCTCGGTCTGGGCAAAGGTTATGGAGAACAGGTAGCCCAGCATGCACAGCTGCAGCGAGGAGATGAAGAACTGGGCACAGATTATGGGCTGGTAGCAGAGATTCAAATCAGTGCACATATCCAGACTGGTCTGATACAGGGCGAAGACCTTGTTGAGCGTGGCCTGTGATTTCTCGAGGTTTTCACCGCGAAACCTCACTACCTTGTACTGGGCAATCTTGAAGAAGGCGCACAGGTTGCTGGTGAAGGAGCAGAAGATGGTGTCCAGGCTAACAGCGGGCAGGACCACACCAGTCGAGGCAAAGGCACTCCAAACGAAGCTTAGGGCATAGTTCCGGAGGATGTGAATGTCCCAGGGGAACCTTAGAATAAAATACTTATAAAAAAATTAAATTTTAGAATATATTATTGCAACCCACAGACAGGGAAAGGGCAGCTCTGGCTCAGCATGTCCTGCCAACCAGTAACTGAGACCCATTCGCACAAAGGGCAGGACACTGTTCAAGGCCCAGGCTAGGAGGAAACAGGTCCTGAATATGCTGCACATACGCTGATCCTGCTTGTTGGCCTCGTTGATGATCGCCGCGTACTCTTCCCCCTGATCTGCCTCTACAAATTAAGAGAGAATTTTTTGAGCTCAATGAAACAATGGGTTTGAGTTTAAAAACCTTAACCCACCATTGCCCATCAGCAAGCGAAACTTTACAATTAGGCGCCTAAAATCCTTGCGCAAGTAGAGAATCATGCTGAACTTGAAAAGTCCCAGAATGGTGATCAGTAGGGCCACCATGGCATCTGCCAGCAGCATCACATTCTTCCAGTTGTGGATAACGGCTGCCAGGATAAAGGGAAAGATGGCCGCTATGCCAAACACGTTCATGGCGCGGTAGGGACGCTTCCACATTTCCTGCTTGTCGCTGAACAGATCGAATCCCAGCAGGGCAATGGTGCTCTTCTGTACTTGCAGAAAGTTCTCCATGTCGTTAGGGTTTAGTTTGGTCTTGTACTAAGCAATATATCCTTGGAGAAGGGTTTTTAAATGGTTAACCAAGACTTGAAGTTGGAATTTGAGAAGCGAAGCCTTTGATACCCTAAGAGTCGAATTAATAAAACGGAATTAGTAAGACCTATAAAACTTTGACAAGGTTAAATATCAGCTTAAAAATGACTCATTCTAAATTGATGTTTTTGCCTCAATTAATAAATTTATGGAAATATACTTTTTTTGGATGTTTAGATAAATAAAAGAGCATTCAAGTTGTTAATTTCTGAAAGTTCCCTCATTTGAGAATGTCGAATATGACAGCAAACGGCTGCTTGCAGCAGATATACAGAGAGAAAGACTATAATTATAGGTCAGGAACCTGGTACCTCCTCCACTTGACACCTCTTTAGCAGGCATACCGAATGACAATCAAATTTTAATGCTTTAAATGTTCTTTATTAACGAATTGACATCCGTGGGAGTCCGCTTGGCCTAGGCACACAGCACATCGGAGGCGTGGTCAGGCGATGACAGCTCGGCGGGATGTTCAGTGGCAGTCGAGGCAGTTTAACGGCCCCATCCTCCATAACCACCCCAACCACGACCTCCCCAACCGCGACCACCCCAACCATGTCCATAGCCACCATGTCCATAGCCACGATGTCCGCCCCAGCCGCCATATCCTCCATATCCTCCGTATCCACCTCCCCATCCTCCATGTCGGGCCTCTCGAGCTCCATCGTTGGCATGGTTGGCTCCCTGGTCGGCGACGTCCAGAAGTCCGATCACCTGCTCGTTGTCCGGCTGGGCATCATCCGCAGCGTAGGCGTAGGCCAGGCAGAGGACGCCGATGAGGGCCACCAGTGTGAGACGCATCTTGGCTTAGATTTTGATTCGATTGATTGCTGTAGAAGATCTGAGTGCAACTGATATTTGGTGGACTCGGCCAGGGGCCTTTTATTTAAATCCGAGAGCCGTGAGTCGTCACCGGCGTTCCTGTTCTCGAACGCATCAATAAGCCAAGCTCATCACTCTCTCTCCTGCGCTCCCTGCATCCCGCCTAGCTCATCCACTGCCACATTTGCTAACAAGTATACCTGGCCAAAGGTGCGATTGCACTCGTGTTTGTTCGCTTGTTCGTTGGTGTGACTGTTTAGGGGCTTTTTCGACCGGGCCTCTGCTGTGTCGTTATATATTTCACCACACAATTATTACACTCTTTGTTGTTCTGTCAGTCTGCCTTCTAATTTTTTATTTTTTCGGTTATTTTTTGCTGTCATTACTGAATCATTTCAAATTTAAATGTCTCATTTCGCGAAAGTTGTCGGGATGCTGCTCCTAAGTGGATTCATACATAGATCATTCGATTAGCCTAAACAATTGGGACCAGTTTTTTTTTTTTTTGGGATTTACGATTCATTTTTTAACTGGAGCCCAGAACTGCCAGATTAACGTCAAACCGATGACCCATTAAAAACTTTCCACTAAGCTGTAATTAAAAACAATAAGCAAGTAACTTATATATATAATTTTACGTCAATAAATCAGCATTGATATCAAGCATACTTATTTATATCTGGTTTAATCAGCCAAGGAAAACCTGGCTAATAAATTGCCCCTCAAGTGCTACCCAACTATTAATAACTATGCTCTAATCAACTTATACGCAATTTAGAGCTTAAATAATCCCCATTAACATTAATACTTAACAAGGATTCTTATGGAAATGAGCTCCCGATTGTTTAATGAATGTCAAGACCAACCTGTGTGCTCTAGACTCGAAAAAAAGTAAACAACCTGGGGATTTACGAGTCCAAGCCATTGAACCTGAGCTGTCAATACAGGTTCCCCCGAATATCCCAAGCGTCGTTTGATATTTTGCTAAAAATGAAATAAAAACGATAATTGACTCGTGCGAGTGGCGCGAAAAAAATCACGCCCCCTTATATTAATATATGGTTTATAATTATCAAAATAAACTTGAGTTCCACATGATTTGAATGAACAGAGCTTAAGCTTTCAAGAAGTTTTCGAAAGCTTTTAATGTTCTATTTATTTATTTATAAATTATTTCTAGTTCTGCCAGAGGGCTCGTCTTCTGTGAAGAAGTCAAGTTATAGAGTTTGTTGACAATAATTTGTTTGAAAAAATTAAATTCATTTCTTAGAAATTGTATGATGAAGAAGAAATATATATTTATTCATTTTTTATTGATAAACTTTTAATATCATTGTATCTAAACTTTAGCAAATTTGTTATTATTTACCAATCAATTTCAGTTTGTTTCTTATTCCAAGAACTTTAATAAAACTTTGATTATTTATTTCAAAGACCAAGTTATTTATTATTCAGCTTAATTAATGGTATTAATTGTAATATTTGAATTTAACTAAATTGTTGTTCTAACTTCAAAACATTACTTATAATCACACCCTTAACATTTTAAAATAAAAGCACACACGTTAAGTGAGTATTGTTTTTTTCAACATTGTTTTATTTAAAAAAATATAAAATCATCAAATACAATCTGCAAATAAAAGTTGAGGCTACAGATTAGCGACCATAACCGTGTCCGTGGTGTCCACCGTAGTGTCCACCCCCATGGCCACCACCATAATGGCCACCGCGTCCGCCACCATAGTGTCCATGTGCGTATCCTCTTGCTTCACGCACCCCAGCCTCGGCATGGGCATCTCCCTGATCGGCCACGCCCAGCAGATCCCTCAGATTGGCTCCATTATCCTCGAGGGCAAAGGCACAGGCCAGACCCAAAAGAAGAACGACAGACAGCAGGATCAGACGCATCTTGTGGATATAGATTTCGAGCTTGATTCTTGGTTCTTGGCTTAGAACAACTGTGTTTCTCCCAGCAAATCCCGGGCCTTTTATTTGGCCAACGACCGATATTCCAGTTTCTGGTTTACTATTGAATAGTAATGGACTTGTTTACGCTGCACATAATTTAATGTGTTCCATGAAATTTGGACAATAACAATAACAAATGGTGCGGTTTTTTGTTATTTGGGCTTTTTTGAATTTGACATTAAAAAAGCTTTGCTAAGCTTTGTTTTTTTGTTAACTAAATTGCGCTTTAGTTTTTACCTAAAAGCTTTAAAAAACTTGAAAACAAAGCTGCTAATTCTGTGGGAATCGTTTTATTCAAAGTGTTGCTGTGCCTTTTGGGGAAGCGACTGTCTGACAGAACGACTATCACCAGTAGCTGGAACCGCTGCTCCAGGGCTGATAGGAGACTCTCCAGCTCCCGTGTCCTCCACCCCATCCCCGGTTCCAGCCGCTTCCCCAGCCTCCCCATCCACCCCATCCACCCCATCCACCCCATCCTCCCCAGAGCCAGCGGCGAGTTCTCGCTCCATCACCCTCCTGTGGCTGGTCACCTCCCAGATTGGCCATCTCCTCCAGTTGAGTAGCAGGAGCCGCATCCTCACCAGCAGGCAGGGCGTAAACAGCCCCCAGAACTGCCACAAAGGCCAACAAATAGAGGAGCTGCATCTTGGCCAGGTGCTTTACTGACTACTTCAGGCAAACTGATAATCCGGGCCGCCTTTTATACCCCACCGAGTGCAGTTTTCCGCCCACTAATTAGAATTTATGTGCAACTTGCAGATGAGCAGCAAAACCCTGACCTAACAGCAATTCTACATTGCTTGCAAATAACAATAAATTTATTTAGCAGAATTTACACGGATTAGCTAAGTAACAACATTAAAAACTATAAAGAGTTGGCCTATATAAAAAAACAGAGAAATAAATGTTTTTGTTAAAAATTATAGGAATAGATAGACAAGTTTAAGCTTAAAATGAAAACAAAAAAAAAGGTAAATAAAATCAACATAACAATTTTATTAGCAAAACATTTTGTTTTGTCAAAAAATAACAATATTTGTTTTAACAACATATAACATAAATTAGTATTCAAACAACGGTTTCTTAAAGTATGATTAAATCTATGAGCTATTTTACTAATTAAAATCATCTTCAAGCAATCCTTCGTTTTTTTTCGTAAGGGAAAAAGGATATGTACTAGATTTCTTTTTAGTGCAAAAATCGTACTATAAATAAAGTACCTTTGACTTATTACCAATAAAAAATATGAATATATTAATGTAATGTGAGACAATCTCCATTAATACTGACTTATTTATGGCCTAGCCGAGCAGGCCGAGTAAACCGCTGAGCGCTTGCGGATTACCGCCCACGCCGGATGCCCCAGTGCCGGCTCCAGCGCCTCCGTTGGCCAGTAGGGGACGCAGACTGCTGCCGAGAGCCTGGCCCAAAAGACCCGCTAACTGAGCTGCCTGGGCCTGCGACAATTGCTGGTTACCAGCTCCGACTCCTACTCCAGCTCCTGCTCCTACGCCAGAGCCCACTCCCAAACCAGATGTTGCGGGATTGTAGGAGGGAGAGCTAGAAATGCTGGCCGTGCTGCCGTATCCTCCTCCGTTGGAGGGAGAACTGGACACAGATGCAGCACTATAAGTCGGTCTGTATCCATAGTAAGGGTTAGGTCTCTGGTAACCTCCGTAGTTTCCAGGATATGGCTGGGGTCGCTGGTATCCTCCGTAATTGTAGTTATAACTGGGTCTGTAGGGATTATACCCGTACCCATAGCCCGGGTAAGCATAGTTGTAGCCATAATTGGGATACCCATATCCATAGTTGGGTCTGTAGCCATAGCCGGGATAACTGTTGCCATAGTACGCGTCCAAGGGATCCGACTGGGCTCCTCCTCCCGCTGCTGCTGACGATGAGCCACCTGCAGGCCGAATGGGTGCCGCCACGGGATAATCGAAGAGCGGACCACCGCCCAACAGGAGAGGCGTCAGGAGGCCCAGAGTCCTGGCCTGCGGCCGATCCTCGCGGGATTTACTCTTCTGCCCGAGGGCCACCGTCGAAAGGAGGAGACTCAGCAGAGCCAAACGCGCGGGTAGAAACATTACGGAAGACTGAAGACTGGCCGAAAAACCCAATATAGTTTTATACCGAAGAGTTCTTGGGTGAATTTCCAAATTGGTTTTTGCCAAAATGCAAAAAAACAACCAAGAAGACCTTCGCCGGCGCCAAATTCAAATAAAAATCGCAGGCCGAGCGGAACAAAGCCAGAACGTCATCAACTGGTTCGCTCCACGCCGTGCTTTCACGCCCAGTTTGCGAGTCGAGATCGAGTCGTCTTAACTTGGCCCAAGCTACACCCGACATTGACCTTGCCGAAAGTTGGCCAAATAAGTCAGTCAATCTGTTTCACACCGTTAACTCGATCGCTCACTTCCGCGGGTTTTTTTGTGGCTTAGTTTTTGGGCTGTTGTTTCATTCAATAAAAAAAATAAACCGCCAATATCTGGGGGCGTTTTTGCAAAGCCCAATATTTGCCTAGTACGAGTATAATAATAGCTTGTCAATAGCCAAGTTAATTAGCGGCTGGAGATCTATTCACCCCTGAAAATACCTGCATTCCACTCGATCTTTGCATGACCAAGTCTGAATCATCTTATACGTATAAGAGAGCAGGTTCCCCCAACGATTCCCGTGTGTTACCATGGACTCCCAGACCGCCTCGAATTATAATATTTGCACTAATTGAAGACCGTTTCGCCAGACATGGAAATCTTGGGATCTTAATTTGATTAAAACTGGCTAGACAGCTGTCAGTTAGTCAATCCAATTTGTTAAATTAATCAAAGCGTGTCTTTGCGGTGAGATTAATATGGATTTAGATCTATATTGCAAGAAAGGGAATCCTGTTGAAATTTAGACAACAAAATTATAAAACTATAAGTAAACATTAAAGTTTTCAAGTACAAAAGATTTATATGTACTACAAAAAGTAACTGCTTAAGGTAACAATGTAATTAGATTTAAACCTTATGTATTTTTCCTTTCTTGAAACTAGTGACGTAAAAGTTTAAAAAGTAAAAAATTCGTTACCCTGTAAACCTAGAATTTCCTAATAATAAACACAGAAAAACCTTAGAATTTAGAAAAGTTATGCCATACACACGCGTTACTGAGAAATCTGCCTTTATCATTTGTTATTTCTCTGCCTTTATCATTTATTATTACTCAAGAAGAAATCTGTCTTTATCATTTGTTATTACTCAAGACATCCGACAGTTAATGAATTGAATTGTCAGCTTAATTAAAACATACTACTATTTACTACAATAAAAGGGCGTAATCATATTTTGTAATGTCAAAAACTGAATTTAAAACCGGTTCTCTTTGATATAAGATTTCTTTTTAATCAAATTTGTTACGTTTATTTCGTTTTATTTGCTCTCTATAGATCATTATTTTGATTTTTACGTTTATTTTTTTGAATGACTTGAAAGCCGGGCAATAAACGGGTTTGACTTTCTCACAAAGTTTTTTTTTTTTACTTCCAAAGAGAACCCACACTGCGGTTTGTAATTGCCGTGCTTCCCCTGAGCTATAAAAACAGACACCAATCTCTGAGCCAATAAAGTAAAGTCGATCCCTATCATAGTGTGCAGTTTATTTGCTGCGCAAAAATTGTCTTTCATCGGGTCAGTGATCACTAAATAGTGGTTGACCATGGGATTCGATGGGACTCCGTCTTGGGATAAGTAAATCCCCATTCTGGGGGCCGGTCTTAGATATCGAAAGCCTGGAGAAATAAACATAAAGAAAATTTATAAATTTACATTTTGTATATAATAATATAAATTATAGGTGTGAGGTCTGTTCAGTTACTATTAAGTAATATATTACAGCAAGAGAAAAGCTAACTTTGGGAAGCAGATGTTTATATACACTTGAAGTTCCAATAGAATCATGAAAATCGATTATAAGTATGCCAAAAATGCAATAATTGCAATTAGGAAAAGCTTTTCAATGCTAGTTTTTAATTGATTAATAAATTAGCAAACCAAAGATAAAATTTAAAAAATTAAAATTTTGAAATTTCCCAAAAAATGATTCAAACAATTTTATAAATATTTTTTTGTGTGTCCTTTTTTGCTTCAAATATATTTTTGTTTACATAAATCCTAGATTAAAATTGACGCGTCTG
>VNJS01007940.1:0-30158 GCA_008042575.1 Drosophila watanabei
CGCCCACCATCCAGTGGTACAAGGACGGGGTTCCCCTGAAGATCCTGCCGGGCTCCCATCGCATCACCCTGCCAGCTGGCGGCTTGTTTTTCCTCAAGGTAAGCGAACAAATATTGTGGGCGAGTGGAAAATTGAAAGGGGTTAAGGTGCTAGACGAGTTGGTTAATAGAAATTTTTGGGAACAAGTTGGGGAATATTTCTAATCCAAATTGGTTATTATGTTATATTTAAATTTTGGTATATAAAGAAATTATCTATTATAGGTAGAGAGTGCATCATTAATTAATTTATTGAGATAGGACCCAAAACAGTTTAAAAAAATTTTAAAAATGTTAAAAAGGATATTATGACATTTTTAAAAGCAACGCAGTGAATATAACACTAAGATATAACATTTTAAAGGATCCCTTAAGTAAAGAATTATTAAATTATACAAAACAATTATAATTCGAGCAAATAAATAATAAATAAACCTATTAATTAGTATATGTAAGGTGCAATTAAATTCTATAAGTATTACCGTAAAACTCAGCTCACAATAACCAAATGTGGTTAATAACATCGTAATTTTTAAATTTGCCACTCTCTTGTGAGCCTATTCAAATGGCCTGCGGTGTATTTACATTATTTTTCCTGGCTTGCATTTTTCTTTAACAGTCCCTCTCCTTTTATTTGCATGCATAATTATTATTTCCAAGCTCCAAGCTTTCGTTCATATTAAAAGAGATGGCGGCAGCGAGGAAAGAGAGAGAATAAGAGAGAGAGAGAGAGAGAGAGAGGAGGAGACCCTGTCAGTTGCTTAAAAAAATATTCATTTTGCCGGGCCATCTGCTGAGTGATGAACAAACTAATTGCTTTTATTTTCAACTCTCAGTCCCCCGCCCTGCCACCGCATCACCCGACTGTCTCTCTGTCGGTATCATTTGGGGAGCTGCAAAAATATTTTTGCAGAAAAATTGTTCAGTCGACGCTGGCGGTGGGCAACAACTTCATTAACGCAAGGTAAACAAACATTAAGCGGGGAAGTGAGGAGGGGGAGAAAGTGAGAGAAAGGCTGGAGCGTAAAGGAAAACGACAGACAGACAAATAAAGACGTAACGGAAGCTGGCAGAAGCGGAGCCAGCAAAAGTCAGCTGCAGCCTGATGAGCTCTGATAGGGAGGGAGCGAGATAGCAGAGCACTGAAAGAAAAATTAGCAAGAATAATTACCTTTTAATCATTAAGTAATATTTTTGAATACTATTTACAGTTTTTAACATTTTAATGCAAGTAAAAGATGAAATTATATGTAATAAACTGTTAAACTGTTTTCTTAATAATTGAAATATAGGAGTAAAAATTAAAAAAATATATAACATTTTAAATTTAATAAAATCTTTAAGAAGCTACTAATTATTACCGAGAACATGAATTATTTTTAATGTATTCATAAGAGCGGAAGAGTTAGCTCTTACCAATAATTAGTAGTATTTTATATATTTTTAAATTTGTATAACATTAAATCGAGTATCATTAAAACTACATTGACAATGTTTTAAATATAATTTAATGAATATTTAAAAGCAAATTTGCCTTATTTTTTAATAAACAGTTAACCAGGAAATAATTATATGATCAAACATTAAGATCAGAAATTACCAAACTTAAACAGCTATAGAAGCTGATTTAATTTGTAAAATATTCAAGGAAGAGAGAATATTTAAAATTATCAGGTGTGCTATTAAAATCTCAATGGATTTGAATGAATGAAGAAAGGTAATGTTTTGTAACGACGATAAATAGTTTTAAAGAAATTTCAAACTATCTAGTAATTTCTGTAAAGCACCCGGATATTTTATTATCCACGCTTTTATCTACATTTTCTTTCCGTGTAGCAAGTATGAGTGACTGCTATGAGTGACTCCCTGGCCTGGACTGGCACGGACTCTCTTCTCCTCTCTCCCTCCGCTGAACTGAGCAGAGCACTCAGCAAATTTACGACGCAAAAAGCCAACGGGAGCCGCGTTGATTATGCTGATGATGCAGTTGGAATCGCAGTCTCAATTGCTGGGGATGGAAGCTGTTGGTTGCGGGGATTCGGGATTCAGGATTCCGGATTCAGGGCCAGATCCTGGGCAGTGGGGAATCGAGTCTGAGCTTGCCACTTTTCACACTCGATCTGCCGGGATGCCTTGTGCTCGGCGTCTGGCGCTTATGCATTTGTATTTGCTCTGCCGCATGCCACTGTATTTGTTTATCACTTAAGTGCAAAAAGGGATTTGAGCATTTTCCTCTGATGTTGCCACTGGCATTTCCAGACTCCGGCTTCCGCTGCTGCCTGCGAAATGTCTCCATCCCTTGCTTCCTCCTCTTTTTTGTGGCGCTCTTCTAACGACTTTTAAATGAATTAATTCCTCTGGTGTCGTGGCCCCATATCCTGGCTTCTAATGTGTTTTTGCCTTCCCTATACGGGGTGTGACGATGTTCGTGCGAAAAGAAGTTTCGCTGTAATTGAAAGAAAAACTAATAAACTTTTCAGAATTTAACTATGGATTAGGAATGGAGAAGTATAATTAATTTTTAACTCATAGAAAAATATTTAAAACTAGCATTTAAAACTTGCTGCTTAAATTATTTATTTTATGTTTAAACTTTAAATGGAATCGTTTAGATATATATTGTCCTGCCCTAGGCCTAGCCGGACCCTTTTTTTTAATATTCTGCAGAATTTTATGGCAGCTCGCTTAGCGGGTCCCTGACCTATCTTTTTTATTATTTACAACTGTTCCCGGCATGTAACGCTCTGTGGAACTGCTGCACGAACTCCAACTGAAACACAAACACAAACAGAAAAATATATTTCACATCATTTCATTGCTCCCCAGAGGCATAATTTAAATTCTAATTCCGGCAGCTTTTCCCACTCTGCCAAAGAGGACAATTCATCTTACTTATAAGTGCCAGACCACTTCGAAGGCAACTTCAACCAGACATTATTACTACTCGTCTAACAAGGAGGCCAGTATGCAACACTATCAAATGTTGCTTCCAAGCGGAGCGGAGCGGGCGGGAGATGAAAACAAAATCCCTCTTTAATTTAAGGGGAGAAAAGAAAGTTTTTCCCATTCTTTTTTTTTCGGGGAACTTTAAGTGCTGCGAGGAGGCGAAGCAGAGCAGAGAGAAAAATGTACAAGCGAATAGGGAATATGCAATAAAATACAAAAGCATGTACAATGTGTATGTGTGTGTAGGAGTTTTGGGGCCAACACAAAAAAAAAGAGGAGCGGCAAGCTGGAAGAGCAGTGAAAAGTGACATGGCGGAGCGAGCGTTGGGAAGACAGACAATAATTTACGTAACTGCACGACAGGAGAATGAGACGAAAAAAAAAGAGAAGAAACGAAGCCAAGGCAAGACACTCACACATTTGCTACGAGTGTCTGCGTGTGTGCCCAAGTGTATATGTGAGCAGCACTTTGCTTGCCTTCCACACTTCATCTGCTGGAAAAGTCCTTAAAGTGCTGCTCTTGGTGTTGAATTTTGTGATGGAATCACCTTAACCACAGGCATATTCAGTAGGAGAAATCGATTTTTATTAAACTGAAAATAAAGGTGAAAACTATTAACACTTTATACACTTTTATAGATGTTTAGAATTCGTTGATCCGGCTCGAAGGACCAAAATGGTCAAATAAAATACATTTCTATTGTTTTAGTTTTTGGTTAAAAACTGATATTTCAAAATATATTTAACTTTTTAAACAAAGCCCTAAAATATTACTGTCTGTGTTAATATATCGATTATTTTGTTTATTTAATTATTATTATTTATTAACCATTTTATGTATATATAAATATTTAATATTAAAGATATTAATGTGTCAGCATAGAATCCTAGTTCTCGCCAAGTTCCCCAAATACAATGTCAGTGGATGCTGAGACATCATCCTTTTCCTCGTCCTTGACTAAAGTTACCCAAGCTCCATATTTGCTCAGTCTGACTCTCAAGTGCTTGCATGCATTGCGTTCTCCTTCTATACCTTATTCTATAGATATATCTTGCTTTATTTGCCTCCCCATTTCCACACCTCTGGTCCGCCCTTAACGTTTATTTAAATGTCTGCCACATTTGGCAATAGTTTCTCCCCGGCAAACTCCGCTCCCTCCGCGAAAGTTCTTATCCTGCGCTAAGGAGGCAATCAAGTGGGACCGGGGGGTTGGAGTTGGGCAAATAAATCAAAGCGTGACTTTGGAACCGAGCTGATTGCATTCTAGAGGTGCGGCCGGAGGACGTCTTAATTAAAAAGCCGTCGAGGCTTAAAAGTTAATGCCCGGTTTCCCCTTCATCTCCTCGGTTTCGCGGCGGTGAAAATAACTTTATGCGCTGCACTGTACAGTGAGCACATTTTAATGAGTTTACAAACGCTCGACACATTCGCGGCTCCATAAAAAAAATCTCTCTCTATACATATATATGTATACGCGCATAAATAAATAAATACAAGGGCTTGAGCCGAGTTGAGTGGCGAGAGGCTTGGGAGTGAGTTGAGTGGTGTGCTCCGGGGCCAACGCTGCGTATGAGTTATGTTTTTATGAACGAGGCGACGATTTTGGCGTCATGGTCTTTTTTCCACTTGCCTCCAGGGCTGTTTATTAACTCGAGGTGTGAGTGAGTAATGCTTTTGAGCCGCGTTTAATGAATGGGCGGAAGGAACTGGTGCGGCGGGCTGGAGAGCAGGGCTTAAGAAATCCCCCTCTGGATGATTGAATTAGTAAAAGGGCGAAGGGCAGAGGCTCAAAATGAGAGGAAGGAAAGCGGTTTTTTTAATGAGGAGATTAACAGGAAAGTGGGAGCTGCGAAGAAAAGCTGCAACACTTGTTAGAAGGAATAAACAGAGGAAAAGAAATTAATTTTTGAAATTCTGTTTTTACGGGGTTTTACTCAGAAATTTAAAAATATTTAGTATTTTTGAACTAATGATAATCAAAATCTAAAAGTAAAATGCTTTCAAGAATAGCATATATTTTACTCTAACTTTGAATTTTTAACAACCTTTTCTCAGCTATTACTAACATAAGCGTCCTGGAAAACCTTATAAAAAATACATTGCTTGTTTCAAACTTTAAATTAAATTAAAGTCCCAAGTTGACTTTAAGTTCTGTTAGTATAAAAAAATGCCCTAAAAAGCCTGTTGCTTTCAGCCCTCCCCCTTAAACACGTTTTCGAAATGAAAGCAAAAGCGTTTTTGGCTAAAATCAACCCGCCAACGAACCTGCAGATTTGCCTAATTCCATTTCGTTTCAGACTCGTTTTCAGGCTCAATTAAAACCATTTACACGTCGCATTTTACACGAGCTTTAAAATTTAAACCAAATTATAAAACACTCAAGAGTTGGGGCTAAAAGTGCGCACAGGACGTGAGGGGGAGCGAGGGAGGGAGCGAGTGACATCCCGTCTCCCTCTGGCGCACGCACCAGACAATTACGAAATGTTACAACATGAAAACGGGAATGGCTCCCAAATGAAATGTTTGAAAATTTATGGGTATTTTAAATTAAAACGGAAGCGTGTTTTCAACGCGCTTCTGTGCGCACACACACACAGATACACACTCTCGCACCGTGGAAGTCACACAGATACAGCCAATATATTTTATAGCTTCCCCCCTGTCACCCCGGATAAAAAAGATTCCCCACCATAAAGTTGCACGTAGCACACGGCAAATATTTTCCCCTTGCTGCTCCCGTTCTTATTTTTTTCCCCGCTGCTGCTACTGCTGCGGCTGCTGCTCTTTGGTGTCAAATCAGTTTCAATGTTTGCACGCCCAACAACAACAACAACAACAGCCACGGGACAGCAGCAGCAGAGCACAACAATAACAACAATAAATATATAAGCAACAACAGATCCGCTGAGCACAACCAATTCGCAGGAAATCGCCTGGCTCAAGTCATTAAAGATATAAATAAATTTATGTGACTTTTGGCATTGTTTTCTTTCGACTTATTTTTGTGTTCCTTCCACTCGCCTTTGTTGCTCCTTTTTTTATATCCTTGTTTTTTTTTTTATACTCCTCGCAGTCAGGCATTCGCAAAAACCAAATTAAATTTGCAGCAGCAGAAATGTTCCGGGGGAAAGCGACTAAATATAAATGTGGGACACAGTACGTTTCGAAAGTGTAAAATTAAATTTTTCCTAAAGATATGTTTAATATTTTAACATTTTTTCAAAGATTTTTGAGCAACTATTTTTGATTTAATAAAACTTGATTTTAAACTTTATCTATTTAGTTAACAATTTAACTCTTTAAAGTTTTTGGTATTTTCTCTTGTTTCTTACTTTTACAAAATCCATGAACAATTCCCGTTTAAATTCTAGGAAATAAAACCCAACATCATGAAACAATCTGCAGGTGTTTTTTTTTTACAAATTTACTTTATACTTTACCGTTGCCATTGCAACGTATTTTGTTTTAATTTTATTCGAGGCTTATCCCTACTCTCTAAAGTCCTGGCAAGGAGCCTCGGCTGCTTCTCCCCCTTGTAATTCATTTCAATTTTTAATAGGAATCCTCCCCGTGCCTAGCTAATGAGCTTAGCTCTGGCTTACCTGTGCCGGGCCCACGCTGCGTATGCTGAATATTCAGCTCGCCAGTTGATGATGGTGCAAATTGGATGGAAATGGGTCAGCGGGAATAGTTGGCTCGAGTTGGTTAAGTTGGTTTCGTTGTCTTATCAAAGTTGACAAAGCTGAGTAAAAGCAAAAGTTGTAGGATTTAACTTTAATCTGACCTGATTTGAAAGTGAAAAGTACAGAAGAATAATGTTGCCTGGTTTCCAGATGAAAGGGTCGGCTTTTGGTTAGTTATTTTAAGAAGAGAAAATGGAAAAGAAGCTTAAAGTAAAAGTCTTGTTTCTTATTTCAACAGAAATTTCACAATTAAAAGGAAGCGTAAAGATGACCAATATAGATTGGTTTTTTCTTTCTTTCCCTTTTAAAGTCATAATATTTCTGTCGTGATGAGACTTAAACATGGTTTAGTGTTGATAAATCAGCTAGACAAAGGAGGCATCTTAAATGTATCTATCTGTGTGTCTGTGCAACAATACATTACTATTACTTTGTGCCACGTAATCTCGTTGCCTTTGAGCTGTTGTTTTTCCCCTCTTAGCCGCTGTTCCGTTCGCATTTTCCCAGCAACCCGCACATATGAAGTATGACAATCGAGAAGCCTGAGGCGCTCCAACTTATTTGTTTTATAAAGCGCACCCGCGGCTCAAGGAGCACACATCCTCGCTGGATGTGTGTGTGTGTATACAGCTGGGGAAGGAAGATTAAATGAAAGAATAATACAGCTGAAGAACCCTTTTGTCATCTTCACTTAGCGCAACACTTAATTTCACTTGGATGAGGCACAAGTTGTGTAAATTGTGCGAACTTTGTTGCTGCTTCTGCTGCTGCTGCTACTGCTGCTTCCTTCTCATTTTATCCTGCTGCAAGGAGCAGATAAATATGGCACACAAACACACAGACAAGCACACTTAGTTTGACATTTAATTTTAAGCGCATGTTGGGGAATTCTTTTGTGCTCCGAAAAACAAATAAACAAACAGTGTAGACAACAAACACAAAAGGGGAGGAGAGCCCCCTGGAAGGGAGGGCGCAAGGACATGTAGTAACTATAAAGTTGCTCGAGAGACATTTTATGATTTGAGCACTTGAAGGCAGCAGACGCGCAACAGACAACAGATTGCTGACTGTTTTATGGCCGGCAAAAGCCAAGGGGTTCGGCTCAAAGGAGGATGCTTCACGAAAGACGAAAAGCAGGTCCTGCCGAGCCGGCAAATCAACGTCTTGGGGGTGCTGGCGTCTGCGTTTTGCAGCTCCTTCCAAGATGCCATTTGTGAAATTAGAAATCCGGAATGAATTTTCGAATACAAGAGAAAAATGAATGGAGGAGTTTCTTTCAAGTCAAGAAAATTACTTTGTGATATGCTTTAGAATTTGCTTTTAAAAGTTAAATATAAAATTTATTAAAATAGTTTTATATATTTTTATAACTCATGTTTATAGAATATTAATGATACAATTAGAAGTTAATTTAGTAAATTTCATAGAAATTAATTTAATTATATAGTCATTTAATGTATATTCATTCTTAAACTAATTTTAAAGTAAGAAACCTAGATCTATTAACGATTTTACGATTTAAATTTAATAAAAGCAAACTCCATATCGTAACCCATGTACCCAGAAACTTTTCTGCATTAAAACCCTATCCATTTACTAATAAAACTTGCTCATTTCAATTAAAATTACTCGCAGTTGGCCCCTGCTACACTCGTTCATTTCTCAAGCCCCTCAACCCATACAATTTTACTCCATCTTGTATCTCCAGTGCTTAACTCATTCTTATGCCACCGTCTTTTTTCTTTCACATCTTTTTGCAGGTTGTCAATTCACGTCGCGAAACAGATGCCGGCATCTATTGGTGTGAGGCGAAGAACGAACTGGGCGTGGCAAGGAGTCGAAATGCCACGCTGCAAGTGGCGGGTAAGTCAACGCAAAGCCACAGTCCCCAATGTCCTCTACACAGAAAAAAATTAAAAAAAAACATTGTTAGAAGAAAATACACATATAATTTTGATATATATATTTCTGCGAAACTTAAGCTTGAGAAAATTAAGAGTGAAATAGTAATACCCAAGTCTAAATTCTGTACACTTGTCCTCATGATAAAAACGAATTTTGGGTGGGATAGCTATACTATACGCTTAATTTATGTATATACATATATTCAATAAAGACAACTATATCTTGAATTGGCAAATCTTTAAGAAGTGGAAATATATTTATAAAGTATTAAATAAGCTCTTATAAACTCACTCGAAACAACACAGATATTTTAGATTCTTTTGAGTAAGTTTAATAGGATTCAAATTTTATTTCAATCAATTATAGACTGCAGAATTCTTAATAATTTATTTTCTGTGTACCTACACTCCTCCTTTTTGGAGCGTGTGGTGTGCGTTTTTAATATTCTAAATTGATGTTGATTTTTGCTGCTGCTGCTGCTGATGGTGTTGTTGTGTCAAGAGGGTTGGGGGTTGGGGGTGTTTGTGCGAGGGGGCGTACTAGCTTTGCCCTTTTTTTTGCAACCAGCAGCCGAGGCACCACCCATCCCCCCATCCTCACCCGCTCCCGCCCACTTAACTAACTAGCTGTGGAGCTGCTGCGTTTACAAGTTTTACGCTCGAACGCACCCACTTGTCTTCACAGAGGTCTCCTGCCGACCCACGCCCTCGTCCTGTTCCTGCCCCTTTCGGCACGCTCTATTGCTGCCTCCATTAACCCGTTTTCGTTTCAGTTTTTCTCCTTTTTTCGGTTCGTTTTTTTGCCAGCTATTTTTTGGTTTTTCAAGCTCGGTCTGATGGCCTGAGCTTTTTCTTGCTTTGGGAAAAAAATTGTGTGTGTGCGGGATTTATTAGGCCATATGCCCAAAAAAAAAGAAACACAGTGGTTCGCCATTTGTGAGTTGGGACAGGTCTCAGATGAGTTTTGATGGCAAATGTCATGGGTTAATGTGCGGGCAATCGCAGCAAGCATAAATATAAGACATAATTATAAAAACTTGAAGTTTTCTTAGGTTAACAATAAGGGAAAGTGGATATTAATAAAAGCATGGATCCTAAATTGAGACAGGATTTTCAGGCAGTAATCAAGATTTAGTTCAATACACAAGATGTAGACAGTTATGATCATGATCTAGCTCATATTAACTTTATAAAATATTGACAGGTTCAAGATCCAATTTCTATACTCTTACAATTTGGGATCACGGAGAATAAGAGAAAGTTATATCCCGATAGCTTCCATTTTTCCCCACACTCTTGTGGTTCCCTGTATCGTCGACAGAGACCGCCACTTTGTCTTTTGTTGGCTAATATTTCTTTTATTTGCCTCTGCCTTTTCATTCCCGTCCGTCCGTCCGTCCGTCTGTGTGTCTGTCTGTTTGTCCTGCCGCCTGTCATGTCCTGGTTCTCCTCCCACACGAAAATCGATATTGCTCAGTGCGGAGTTTATTTTGCCTTCATGTTAGATTCCCTTCCTCCTTATTTTTTTCTGTACGTTCGCCTCCATTTCGAGTCTTGTTTAGCCTCAGCCCGAGCTGGGTTTGCTTTTTGCGGTATATATCCTTGGGGAATATTTTTCAATATTTGCATGTAAATCACGAAAAGCACGTCAAATTTGTTTGCTTGGTTAAAACGTCGTTATTGCGGCTTGCGGTGGCTAAAAAGCAGGGGGCGAGCTTGGCAAAGGCAGCGGCAAAAGGCGTTCACATTGATTGGGTTAGGCAATAAAGGAGGAAAATGGGGCTGAAGCAGGGTCAGGCAAGACAGGAGCAGGACCTCGAGTCGTAGGCGGGCGCACTTGTTCACGTGTTTTTCTCCGCTTTTCTTTCTTCCTTTTTTTTTCATTGGTTTTGTGGTTGGGAGTTTGTCAATAGTAAACATAAGTTGCACATTGTGTGTACATATAAGTATACACATTTGATGTTGTCAGCGCAATTTCGCTTTGAGCGCTGTCAACACACACGCAGCCTTTGACCTGATATTAAAGGACTCCCTCCGTTGGATGGAAGATGGGTGAGTGAGTTCTAGGAGCCACATGCTAAAGAGTAGGAATTAGAAAATTGTACGGAAATTATTTCCGGCATTTTCGCAACCATATGTATAATTTGTTGGAGGTCTTACTAGGCGAAATTATGGTTATTAACTACTGACAAAGCGAGAAATGATTGAAGGTTTTCGCCTTGAGACTTGCTTGGAGTTTTATTAAAACATCTATTCAAAAGGAACGTAAAGTAATTCAATACAAATATAATCCTCAACAATTGAGAAGAATTACCTAACTTATACCTTAAATTAACCAATTAAATTTGGAAAATTTAGAGATGACGCAATTAATTGTAATCACGGCACAACTTTCCTTTAGTGCTTCTCAATTATCCCGAAACATTCTGTTCATTAGCTTAAATTGATCACGTCGCTGACTTCAAGTAGTTGCCTTTTCTGGCAGGCTATCATAAATCTCTCCATAAACAAACACACACACACATATTATGGCCACGATAAATATAGATAAACGGTCATTTATTAACTCATTATCAGCAGCTGTCCGAATCCTGCGGCTGGAAGCGTTTTGCACCTTTGGAGCGGCGTGGCACGGCGCGGCGCGGCGACTTTTCCGCTCCGCCGAGCCTCCGACGTGACCCCACCGCAGGGAAAATAACGAAACGGACAAGGACGAGGACGAGGCCTACACAACTTTTGCCCAATGGCACTGAACCTGACACTGATTATGACTTTGATTAATTTATTGATGGTTGGCGTGTTTCCTGCTGTGTGTGTGCCTTCAAGGTTCGAGGTCCCGAGTTTGGCACAGGTTTCTATTAAAACTTTTGCCAGGACTTTAATGGGGTCGCTGCTGGGAAGGGATGGAAGTTGGCCAAATTTCCCATCAGTTCTCCTTCACGGCTGCTCATGCCGAGGCACTCTTTGATTCATGCTGATTTATTACGCTTCAACTTTAAATTTAATAAAAGTCATGGTTTTAGCACATTTTTGCATAACCAAGAAGGCAAAAACTAAACCAAAGCAAAAGGAAATCTCAACCGAAAAAAAGCTCGACAAAAAAGCAAGAGAGTTCGCTTATTCACTTTGTAGATTACAAAAAAATAAAAGGAAAGCGAAATTTAATTTACGTAAAAGCTGCTTTCGCTATGGATTTATTCGCTGAATATACCCGCATACGTATATATATATACTATATATTTTTTCGCTGCACAAAAGGTTGCTTTTGAGGGCAAACAAGAAGAGCCGAAAAAAGTAGAGAAATTTACTTGGCTACGCTTTTGGAGTGCTTGAGAGTTGCTTGATTTATTACACCAGAGTTGAGTTGCCCCCCGGAACATCCTTCTGCTATATGCACACAGGACAAATAGAGCTCTGAGGTGCGTGCAAATTACAGCATTCCCCTCTGACCACACACACACACAGAGCAATACAAAGGACGATAGGGGGCAGGAGCAGCAGCAGGATAATTCTGCTGCTCTCCGCTTTTGTCGCTCCAAATCTGCGACTGCTAAAGCAAAATGTTGATAATACTCTGATTTACTATGCAAAAGGCGGACAGCGAAAGAGAGCTTTGGCAATGCGTTTCAGAGGGAAGTGCAGTCGGAGTGATTTTGACATAAAATGGAGCAAAAGAAATCCTTTAAAATGGAAGAAAAGTAGAAAGAAATAAAAGAATGCATAGATACTGGCAGCTTTTGGGATTTATATAAAATCTAAAAGGTTAAAGCAATAGCTTCATTCTATTTTAATAAAATCTACACTCCCATATTGCTTTTTATTTTCATTTTAGAATCTAAAAATTGATATAGAAACACCTGGCCTTAATCGAATTCCGGTCATCAATTTATTTTGATGGCCAAATTGAATCAAATCAAATTCCATCAATCCCCTCATCGAACAGCATGGAAATTGAATTAAAAGCAACGTAGAAATTTTGGCATGAAATGGAATTTTTTCTTTTACAAATTAGAAGGCCATCTTTCTTCACCTGCTCTCGGTCTCCTCGAGGCGTATAAAAATCACATTTATGCCATTTACCAACAATTTATCTTTGCTGTCAGGCCGCAAACACGCGCTCAGGAGAGGGATAGCCGCAGGTCAGGGCAGGGGACACAGGGACACGGGACTTGGACACCGACGTGGGGCATTTATCATGCAAAAACCCCCTGATAATTTATAACCACCCGTAAATGGACAGGGGCCAAGCCACACACAAGCACCACACCACACACTCAGTCTCAGCTCAGTCTCTCCGTAATAATCATTTGCTCATCTTTCGTCCACTCACATGACCACATTCTCCTCCCTTTATTCGTCCTCCAGTCCTCCGTGATGAGTTCCGCCTGGAGCCGCAGAACACCCGGATCGCCCAGGGCGATACCGCCCTGCTGGAGTGCGCCGCGCCTCGGGGCATTCCCGAGCCAACGGTCACCTGGAAGAAGGGCGGACAGAAATTGGATTTGGAGGGCTCGAAGCGAATACGCATCGTTGACGGCGGCAATTTGGCCATCCAGGATGCCCGGCAGACTGACGAGGGTCAATACCAGTGCATAGCCAAGAATCCTGTCGGAGTGCGCGAGTCCTCGCTGGCCACGCTCAAAGTGCACGGTAAGCGGTTTAACCCTTGAAATAAAATGGTGTTATTTTAGGTACTGTGAGAGCTTTTACTAAATTTTTAGCAGGAGTTTTAAGTACTTTCGGAGGATAAACGATTATTTTTGTAAGGATATTAATAATTAATTTATCAATTTATTTCTTTATTTAATCTTTCATATATTTTTCTCAATGAAATATTAAATCTTTATTATTGAATACATTTATTTTTGAAAGCGAATATTTATAAGGAATCATATGTAATTACTCAGAGTTGTTTAACAATAAAATTCTGTTGAAGTACTTTTAAGGAACTCTTGAAAATATTACATATTTCTTAGTCGAATTTTAAACTTAATATTTTTGTATAGTAATATTTTTTAATATTTAAGTAATAGTTCTTCTTTGTTTCCTTACATATATCCCATTTTATTCAACAAATTGAAAAATGAAAAGCTTACCTTTGAGGCTAAACTCCTTGCCTTTCTAGGGTTAATGGTTAGAAAAGGGGTCTAAACCGCCACCCAATCGCAGCACCTCCAATCAATGTGTCATGTCCAATTTGCTGGAATGTGACTTGGGTTGGGCTCTGCTTGCGTGGCCATATGGGGTTGAGGTTTTTTGATTAAATTGCCGCTTATCATTTCCCCCGTTGGCTTATTTCCATTGCAGTCAAGCCGTACATCATCCGTGGGCCGCACGATCAAACGGTTCTGGAGGGGGCCTCGGTGACCTTTCCCTGCCGAGTGGGTGGCGACCCCATGCCCGATGTTCTATGGCTGCGAACTGCCTCGGGCGGCAACATGCCATTGGGTAAGTGTAAAGATTTCTGTCCTGAATAGAAAAATAAATAGGAAATAAATATATATAAACTTTTATTGATTTAAAAATTTGTTTTTAAAAGATATTAATAACATTTTTATCTATTAAAGATCGCGTTAGTGTTCTCGAAGATCGAAGCTTGAGGCTGGAAAGGGTCACAATCGCCGATGAAGGTGAATACAGCTGTGAGGCGGACAATGTCGTGGGTGCCATCACGGCCATGGGAACCCTGACTGTCTATGGTAAGTTATTTTGGGGAGATCCCCAAACCTGATAGCCTCATGTTAGACAACCGCTAGCCGAGCACTTTAGCTAATTAGTCTACCCATGCTCCTCCGCCCCGCACTGACACTGTAGCCCCCCCGAAATTCATCCAACGTCCTGCGAGCAAGTCCGTGGAGCTCGGCGCGGACACTTCGTTCGAGTGTCGCGCCAGTGGGAACCCCAAGCCGACTATCTTCTGGACCATCAAGAACAACAGCACACTCATATTCCCCGGAGCCCCGCCGCTGGATCGATTTCACAGTTTAAACACCGAAGAAGGTCACTCGATATTGACGCTCACCCGATTCCAAAGAACGGATAAGGACCTGGTGATACTGTGCAATGCCATGAACGAGGTGGCCAGCATTACGTCGAGGGTTCAGCTGAGCCTGGACTCCCAGGAGGACCGGCCACCGCCGATTATCATATCGGGTCCTGTGAACCAAACACTGCCCATCAAGTCCCTGGCCACGCTCCAGTGCAAGGCAATAGGTCTGCCCAGTCCCACGATATCCTGGTACCGGGACGGAATACCAGTGCAGCCCAGCTCGAAGCTGAATATCACAACTTCCGGCGATCTGATAATATCCGACCTCGATCGCCAACAGGATCAGGGACTCTACACTTGTGTGGCCAGTTCGCGGGCCGGTAAATCCACGTGGAGTGGTTTCCTCAGAATAGAACTACCCACCAATCCGAACATTAAGTTTTACAGAGCTCCGGAGCAGAGCAAGTGCCCCACTGCACCGGGACAACCCAAAGTGCTGAATGCCACGGCATCCGCTTTGACTATTGTCTGGCCCACGAGCGACAAGGCGGGCGCCTCGTCCTTCCTGGGATATAGCGTGGAAATGTATTGCACAAATCAGAGCAAAACCTGGATACCCATAGCCTCGCGACTCAGCGAACCGATCTTTACCGTCGAGAGCCTGACCCAGGGAGCCGCTTACATGTTCATCGTGCGAGCGGAGAACTCGCTCGGCTTCTCGCCGCCCTCACCCATCTCGGAACCCATAACGGCCGGAAAGCTAGTGGGAGTTCGGGATGGCAGCGAAAACTCTGGAACGTCCCAGCTCCTTCTCAGCGATGTGGAGACCCTGCTGCAGGCCAACGATATCGTGGAGTTACTGGAGGCCAATGCCAGCGACTCGACCACCGTGCGACTCTCTTGGGACATCGACAGTGGCCAGTACATCGAGGGCTTCTACCTGTACGCCCGGGAACTGCACTCCAGCGAATACAAGATGATAACACTGCTCAACAAGGGTCAGGGACTCAGTTCCTGTACGGTGCCTGGACTGGCAAAGGCCTCTACGTACGAGTTTTTTCTTGTGCCATTTTACAAGAGCGTCGTAGGAAAGCCCTCCAACTCGAAAAGAGTACGAACGCAGGAAGATGGTAAGGCTAATCAGCTCATCCTTTAGTTTATATTATTTTAAATATTATTAAAGTTAGTTTATGTGCTTTGATTTTGATTGACAATTAATTGATTTTCCTGTTTTATTCACAGTTCCGGAGGCACCACCATATGGCATGGAAGCCATACAATTCAATCGCACCTCGGTCTTCCTTAAGTGGTTACCCCCGCAACCAAATCGGACTCGAAATGGTTAGTAATATATATTTAAATATAGTATTAGAAGCTGGAGCTTCCTTAAAATGTTGCATTACCATTTTGCTATCCAAGAACTCCTGATTTGCTCTGAATAATAGACAATAATTTTGCTTCCTGAGTCCCTCCCCAGAGATTCATAAGTAATCCTGTCACTTCCTTTGTCAAAATACCTTCACTGGAGCGTTTCAATGCGGATGAACTCGCTCTTCCTTTGTTTACATTTAATTTCATTTGTGTGAGTTTTTGTCTCTCCCTTCTGCTCGTCCAACCCCCTCGGAAAATCGGCATTGAACAGGCATCCTCACCAGCTACAATGTGGTCGTCAAAGGCCTGGACGTGCACAATACGACGCGGATATTCAAAAATATGACCATAGACGCGGCCACACCCACGCTGCTCCTGGCGAACCTCACCACGGGAGTCACCTACTATATCGCTGTGGCGGCGGCCACTCGGGTGGGAGTTGGACCCTTCAGCAAGCCGGCTGTCCTCCGCATCGATGCACGCACCCAGTCCCTGGACACGGGCTACACGAGGTGAGTGGAGTGCACTGGCAAAAAAGGGGATGTTACTCTTGAAGGAAATTTACAGTCCAAATTATCGTATAATACTTTTTCGAAAGAGATTACCTTTGGTCTTATGTAAATTTCGTCAAGTGTAACTCCCTTTTGTGTGGGCATTGTGGGGCTGCTCATTTGACTGCCAAGTGTCGCAGCGAGGTCCACATCAATCCATTAACAGGCAACGACAATGGCCAACGACTTTTGCGACCATTAAACTAAGCCTCCGCCCGGGCACGTACACAGCTCCATCCGCAGGCCCCGATAGCCGTTCTCATTCCGGGCTCTTTATTGTGTTGTCTATTGCAGATATCCCATCAGTCGTGATATTGCCGATGACTTTTTAACACAGACCTGGTTTATCGTCCTGCTGGGCTCCATCATTGCCATAATTGTGTTTCTATTGGGCGCATTGGTTCTATTCAAGCGCTATCAATTTATCAAGCAGACCTCGCTGGGCAGTTTACATGGTGAGTGAACTTTAATTTAAATTTATATTTATTTTCCTCCTCCTCCTTTTTGCATGGTAATTGCTTGTTCTTTTTTGTGAGAAGATTTACAGGCGGCAGAGGTATTGGAGTTCAATTTAGGGTGTAAAGCGTTTTAGGGCTTCACGAGATTGTAAATAGGAAACACAATAAGTGTAGCTGTAATTTTGAGCTTGGAGTAAAGATTAAATGTATAACAATGGCTTTGAATACTTTAATTCTTGTGCGTTTAAAGGAAACTAATGCAAGGACAAGTAAGATAAATAAATGCTTAAAAAATACATCAAAATGTCCGTTCAAATTTATTCACCACAGTTTGTGCTCCTTCTTAACTTTGATGGGACAATCTCCATTCCGGACTGGGACATGCAAGCATTTTGCTTCCAGCTCCTCCGCTCCGTAATCTATGATTTATGACTCGAGCATTTATGGCCGGTCTCAATTAGGTTGCCATTTTGTAAGCCACAATAACTGCAGACACAGGACACGCACTCATAACATTGTAAAGACTCAAGGAACCAAAAACCAAGGGTAATAATCTTTGGCAGTAAGCCACAGCGCCAAGGTTAAACCGACTATAAAAAGATAAACAAGCCACGATAACTAGAGCAGCAGTTGGGGAGTTTTTCGGCTTTTATTTTGGAGAGAAGGAGCCACCATAAAGGGAGTCCTGTATCGTACATAAAAACGACAAACGCTCACGTGAAAATCACATCAATTGTCTGGCTGCAAAAGTCTCTAAATATAGTAAGAAAACAAATAGTTTGTAGATTGTTAAAGGAGTCTAATAAAGTTACCCTGTAAAATTACAAATGAAACTATTTTTGGTTTATGGTAACTATATATATTTATTAGAATTTTTATTGAGCAGAATGGAAAGATTTTATTAAATTATTTATCACGTTATAACTACAGTTCTCTCTTAGTTGCTAGCCAGATTATGATATATAATAAAACGAGTTGGTAACTCTTCGAGCATATCCATTTTAGCTTAACAACTCCAGGGCATTTACAATCTCGCTGGAAAAGGGCGTGCAAAAGCTTTTGCCAATTGAATATAAAAAGTAATTTCCGTCTTTTATTATTTGCACGTTACAACGGCACAAGCTGGAAGGAAAACCCCGGGCAGTCAGTTCTCCGTTTTAGTTTTAACGAGCCGTAATCATTGCCAGCACACACATAGACGCCATTCCGATATATTCAGTCTCCCGTATTTCGTATTTTTTTTTTTATTTCAGGCAATCACGCAATCGGAACCGTGCGAAAGTTTCCAACATTGCCGCTAAATGGAGGCGGAGCCGTCGGTGCCGTTGGCTCAAATTCGACAGCGGCAACTGGCCCCAATGGTCTTTGGATCGATCCCACCGGCGGCGTTTGGCGACAGGGATCCGGAGCCGGCGGCGGCGGCGGCGGGGTTGCAGGAGCTAATGGCACATGTACGACAAAGGAGCAACTTCCGGGATACGCACAGGCCACCGCCCAACAGGGACAACAGCCAACGCTCCTGCCTGATTACGAGAGGTGAGGCCCGGGTTGTTTATCAGCTCAGGAAGTTGCCTTAATATCCTGTCTGCGCTTCGCTGACTGTTTAATTACAATAAAAATTGGCTAGCAAGCAGAAGGCTTAAATGGGTAAAGGGAAATGCGAAAAGGATGGGTGGGTGTAGGCACAAACAAGAAATTATTTATATTTCCATATAAATTCAGTTAATGAAAACCATGAAGCTCCATGAGAAATTAAAAATACTTACAGGAAATTAATATATTTAAAGATGCTGAAGATGATTTAAAGAGGAAAGTATTTTCTTCCCCGAATTATTTTCGATTTCTGTGTAAAAACCAGAGAGCGGCTCGTTTGGTTTAAGTAAAAGATCCATCGCACTATTTACGAGCTGGATCGTAAAAAAATATATATTTTTTGTGGGGCTGCAACCGCTGGATCCTTAAAATTCCCCCACCAAGGACCGAGCCACCCTCGAAAGCCACCGCAGCAACAACAAACGCCATTAAATTGTTACACTTGAACGGGTTTTACTTTGGGCCATGGTAACTTGCCCGGCCTCGAACTGTTTACGTTTCTCGAGGGGCAGGCGGAGGGTTGGCACGTTGGCAGGAGGGTGCACTGCAGCCGTTATTTAATTTCCATATACGCATTTCATTCATATTTCCCGGGGCTGTTTTATCTCTCTGTTTCCTTTGGCTGTTGTTTTATTTTTCCTCTCTGCGGTTCTCTTTTAAAGACTAATGAGTAAAGCAGGCAGGGAAATCGTACATTTCCTTAAATTTAAGAGATTCCTTAGATGTAGAGATTAAAAATCCCTTAAATCAAAGCCTCTACAGCCTTTAAATTCGCAAAATATTCCTTGTCGACAACATTCAAGTAGCTTAAACTGTCAGTGAAAACTCTTGAAAAACTCTCAAACTTTTCAATCCCAATATCAAATCTGAACTTTCCGCGAACTGACAGACCGATAAAGAAATTTCTACCAGTTCGTCAAATGATTCTCGGAAAAGCTCGTGAAAGTTTACCCGAAGGACCTAAGAATGTCTCCTTAATCATCTTAATTCCGTTGAGCCTAATCCCAGTTCCATATTCAAGCGACCCACTTCCACTTTCCTTGTACTTCTTACTTTGGAATTCATAAAAAGGAAAAGCACATTTCCTTTGTTTTTCTTTTGCTGCCTTAAAGCTTAATGTACCGTTGCGGCAACAATAATAAAACAAAACAAAAAATGAGAAACAGAACGAAATAAAACAAAAATCCAAACAAGAGGCAATAAAAAAGTGGCAACTGCCGGCGACATATTGCTGTCCTTCTCCGCTTACACCTGTCTGTCTCTCTCTCTCTCAACCCGGAAAACTTTAGCGTATTTATTTGCGGCATTTTACGCATTTATTTGTTTAGACTTCCCTTGCTCTGCGTTTTTTATGAAGGAATATCCGCCACCTTCCACTTCACTTGCAATTTGGAGCATTTCCTACCACCCTTGCATACCGAGGACTTCCCCCTCGAATACCGTTGCCACTTCCGTTACGCGATTTTCATTATTTCCGTTTCAATTTTTCCGTTGTATTCCTTCGAACCGAAGTTTTTCCTCTGTTGCTCACTTTTAACAACGTTGTAAAGTCGTAAAAAGTATAACATAAGCAGGAATACACAGAAACAGGATCTTCTTTTATTTCCCTTGTTTACATAAACACTCCCCCCGACCTTATTTTTTCGTCCTCGTCCCTACGGAACACGTGCGAGGAGCGGCGACGTCATTACCTAAAATTTCCAATTAAAATATTTAATTTCTTTCGCGGGTTGTTGTCTGATTTGGGGGGGACGAGAGTCCTTGCCAACCCCCCTGGAAAAACGCAATTTTCACCGCTAAATTAACAATTAAAAATTGATAGTCCTCGGGGAAGGAACTCGGTACTCTTCAGATCTCCATATTTTCATATTCCCCCGGTGTCCTTGAGGCCACAGCTTAATAGCTCGAGTAATTTCGAATTCCTTGGCACATTTTGAGGCGTTCTCCGAAATGTGTTTTATAATTGGGTCGACCGTATCAGATATAAAAAGATATGTTTTTGACAGAACTCTGGATTCTATAGAAATTTCTCTGCTTTAAAATTAAATAGAGGACTTCGTATCCTTGGCAGTTGCTAAACTATCCAAACCACCATGAAATTACCAAAACTATTTGCCTTTTCCACCCATCCTCTGTCCGCCTCGGTAACGTTTCAGTAAATTTTTACGAGAACTCATTGGGAAAAGCAAAGCGATAGATAAGCATTATCTCATTAGCTAATTAGTGTGCAAAAATTTGAGCAATAAAAAGTTTTCCTCGCTGCTTTTCCCTCTGTCTCGGGGAGCGCTAACGCTAATTTTTTGTGTTGCCAGAAACTCGCACGGATAAAAGTTTGATTTGAATGCGAGTCCGGTCTTGCCATTTCCATTTCCTGTTTCTGCTGCCACGTTAATTCCTGCACCTCCCACCTCCTCCTCCCTCTAATTACAAAGTTGGGAAATGCTAATGGGGAAATTTGTGTATTGTATTTGCCATATTTAACCAAATTGCAATTGCCACGGTACAGCCAGGACGAGGAGGAGGTGCGCAAAGGAAAATTGCAGCAGCAAATTTTTAATGAGCAGGTGTGAGTGGGGAATAATTTCCGGAGTTGCATTCACTGCCTAACAAAAGCAATTTCCTCCCATCAACAACAACATCGAATGATTTATGAAATTGGTGATGTGAACCCCAGACAAGCATAAATGCACAGCAAATTATTTGCACTGAAAGATATTTAATGAAATTTATAGTTATAAAATCCTTAATTGGGGGAGAGTTTATTTTAGTTATAAAATATTTAAATAGTTTAAAGTCTGTTCGATTTAAACACCCTATTCTACGTACTAATATGGTTACACTAATTCGGGTATCTTATTTCATTGTATCTGGCCACACAAGAGTCTCACGCTTTGCATAAATATATTTGGAGTTCAGTTGGTCTCGCGAATACTTATTTTTTGACAAATATACATTATATATTATATTAATCCTAAGCTGATAGTGTACTTATTATTTCTCTGGATACACAAGCACCTAAATGCGACGAAGGGAAAATCCCAACAAAGGCATCACACTAATTATTGAGTATAAAAAATTATGTAAGCAAAACGATATTATGAAGGGTGAAACGATGAACTTTTAAAATGATTTTCTTTGACATTGGGCTAGTTTTAAATTAATTAATACAAAACCCCTTGAAAAAATTTTTAGGATTAATTTGTAATATTTTCTACCGTGTACATAAATCATACCTCATAGTCTTCCTGCTCTGAATCAATTTTAAACTGTGGCCATTCCACATCTCTCTCTCCTTCCCATTGCAGACTCTCGCCCCTGAATATGCCCGATTATGCGGAAGTCGCCTGCTCCACATTCAAGAGTCCCACCCATGGAGGACCCTCGTCCGCGGGCGGGCCATCGTCGGCCTCCCTGTACGACAGCTGCGGGGCCTATGCCACCACCAATGTGGTGGCCAATGTCAAGCTCTACCAGAACCGCTATGCGACAAAACCGAACCCGGGCGGCAGCAATAACAACAATCACCAGAGCAATGACTATCAATCGGCTGGGATGTACTCGGCTCCGCCAAGTGCTCATTACGGATGCCTCGAATCGAAGCAGCAGCAGCAGCAACCCAATCTGATGACCACGTCCACGGCCAGCACAGCCATTGTGACCTCATCCCCGGCCAAGCTGAAAAAGATCAATATAACCGAGAACAAAATGGATCAATTGGATGCCACGAAATCGGAGCGGACGAATCCGTTTAACCAGCAGCAGCAGCTGCTCCTCGCCAGCAACGCGTTGAAGCAGGGACTGGGAGCCTATGCCAATACCACCTTGGCGGCCCAAATGGCCAGCGGCGGTGGTGCTGGGACCCTGAGGCGCCAACGGCAGCCCAAGACGCTCTACAAAAGCGAGAATAATATATTGGGAAAGTCTGGATTTAGGCAGAACAATGCAGGTGCAGGCACAAATCCAGGTTCCACCAACGGAGGAACCCTCGACTTTCTAACCGGCGGTCCCCCATCCGATGCCGGCGACTACTCCGGCCTGGGGCTGTGCAACTCCACCAACCAGCTGCTCAACGACTGGGCCTCCAGCGCCTCGATCGCTGCTCCCGGGGACTATCATCACTTTGGCAGCAAGCAGCCGAGCAAACAGCACCTGTACGTGAAGGCCAAGGACGGCACCTGGTCGGCAGTCAGCTCGGATGCCTACCAGTCCTTCAAGAATCAGCAGCAGCAGCAGCAGCAGCATCATCCATTCCTGGCCGGCTCAGGTGACAACAACAAGTCCTTAGCTAGTGTGAACAGCTTAGCTGGCGATAGCAAATTCCTGAGTAGTTTCGGTTCTAGCGCCAATGTCTAAGCCATAGCTTAAAGCCCACTTAACCGCTTGGGTCAATAGTTGCTCAATAATTTAGCGAAGATACATCCAGATGCAGTCGGGACGTTTTCCTCGAGGATTGCGTTAAGGATGAAGTGTAAGCGTTAATACTAAATATCAGCTTGCAGGTGGAAGTTGGGTTGTGTTGCGAAGGTTGCTTAGGGTTCCTAATAATATTTTTTTGAGAATTTCAATGGGCAGTACATCTCCCTCAAATATAGTTTGTATTATTTTAAAAAATTTTCTTATTTCTGTAATGTCATATATTGGATTCATCTTACATCAGTGAAAAAGATTATAATATCTCAATTCTTGTTGTGATTTAGAAAACCCATAGAACACTTAATGTTAGAACCCCTATGCTTCTTCCACATAACCAACCCTTAGATCTCTTAGACTTCCACCAGTTCCACAAGTTCATCCAATAGAAATTCCAAAATAAGAACAACAACGAAAATGTATGTAAAGATATACAGACAAACCCAGAAATATTGGCTTGTAAATACAATTCCCTAACTATATCTATATATTTAAACCTTAATCCCTCAAAGCATTTAGAGTATTGCATTTGGAGCAAGCAAAACCAAACAAATAATAATTTACACCCCAAGCCGGAAACCATCTCAAAATAGCACAGCAGTAGTTAAAGTAAGTACAGTAAAGAACCCCGAGGAAACCGTCGGAAGTTTTCAGCAAAAAATTAAGAACTTTTGCGGGAAGTGTTCCCACAGGAAAGTAAACGATGTTAAAGCCAAACAAGAATACCCAACCCTAACGAGCAAATCTTAATTAGAGTTATATATAAACAATGCACGAGGCAAAATTAGTTGTGTGATGGATAAAAAAATAATAACATTGAAGAGTCACCTCCCGCAGAAAAGCTAAGGAAATGCTAATAATAAGGCTGTTAAATGTAAAATATCATAAACGATTCAAAAATGAATGACTAAATCTACATTTAAACCATGTAATTAAAGCATTAAAATGTAATTAACTGAGACTAGCATTAGTTTGAATAGCTAAAAAGGAGCGAAAAAAAAAGAAAAACCAAAAAGGATTACAGCAAATAATGCGATATAGCTGAAAAAGAGAAAATAAATTAAACTAATCAATTAATTGATAAATTATGCAATGAGAAAACCTAAAAATAAAGACAACAAAATACTAAAACAAAAACCACAAAAGTGCGATTCATTATTATAACGCACTTAGACGAAATATTTAAATGGAATCATTTTTGGGGTTTAAACAATTTTTAATTTCTTATACAGTTTATATATTATTTTCTGCTCAATTTAGATTGTTTGCTTAACAATTAAGCTTCCAAATATTTGTTTAGTCTTCTAGATTTCCCAAATCAAAATAGCAAAACTATAGCTATGAACCGTACTTTATTTAGCCCCACGGATGGATATTTGCGGAAAAATCAACCTCTAATTTTTGCGCAAATTTTCCATTTCAGCAGCCAGGACCATTTGGCGTCGGCACAGTTGTGCCTACATGGTTCTGGACAACTCGATGGATTTTGTGATTTGAATTCATTGCATTCGCGGGAGCGGGAAGGAATTGCAGGTAAACCCAGCTATTTTGCGGACTGGCCACAAAACTCTCAACTGATTCCCGGCCAGCGGCACAATTTCCATTGCTGACCAGCTAATTAATTATGCACTTTGCCCGCCTGCCGCACTGTCTAATTTGTCCTACAAAATCATTAATGTCGGGATCCCAAACAGACATTGTCTTTATCCCCACAGCCCCTAAACTATAAACATTTGCAATTGGAAATTTGCGATAAACACAGAGATTTCACTTAAAGGTCTGCCTTTGTATACTATTGATTTTTTGTTGGTCGTTTTCGGATTGTAAAACAATTCTACAAATACAAATACAGACAGCTTATGTATGCCTGCTCTTGTTGTTCATATTTGTATCTCTCTTTGAAATTACTGCCAAATGATGCATTAAAATAAAATAATATATTAATGCTTGCATGGCAGCAGCCGAATGAAATGAAAATCAATTTGATCAAATGAAGCGTAATAATATTGAAAGTTTTTTCCTTAATTTCATTTTGTTAATTCGAGCGATAACATTGGCATGATTCTTAAATGAATGCGCTTAAAAAAACAGTTGCAGTGCGGATGTCATTCGCCTAGTTTCATATTAAAATTTCATGGAATTCGTGGAAATTCAGTTGTATATAATAGCTACTCAATAAGTTCGAATTGAAATCTAAACACATGTTAAATCCCTGCTTTGTTCTTGATTTTCCCGGAGAATTGGAAACTTTAACTGCACTGACGGCTTATTACCCTTGGCTGAACTTTAAGCTTTTGCCGCTCGAACGGCAGCAGCTGCAGCCAATGCCTGGCTAATGTATCAGTGACCGGGCCCACGCCATTAGCCTCGACACCCCCGGAATTCGGACGGATGCCCCTTGATTGCCCCAACCCTGCATCGTACATATATATCCATCCCTCCATCGACGGAGGAGCTGGCCAAGCCGAAACTACAAATAGCCTTAGTGTCCGAAACACTCGCCGGCAGTGCGTTGTGCTGCTGCTATCCTGGCCAATACCAATTGCCACTGGCCAGGCCGATAAATAAGCCCAAATTTATCATGGACATGGGCACAGCGCACACACTCGGCTCGGAGCCTGTGGACTACTGTCCCATATATCGTGGGACCATAATAGCTATGGCAGCCTCATAATTTTCGGCACCAAATTGCCCGATAGGCGTTGAAGCGTTCAATTGAATGTCGTCTAGCCGAAAAGACCTTTCCTTGGTCCGTCTACTCCCACTCGCACCAACTATTGTATAATCAAAACTAATGGTCTATAAAGAATCAATTCTCAATTTGTTTAGCCAGCTGCTGCCCCGTATCGTATCGAGCCGAGGATGCGGACAAACAGGACAATGACACAGCCGGATAATGCTGCAAAGCGCTCCCTCCCTTTACGCCAACTAAAAAGTTTCCTTTTTCCCTCCGCACTCTACCGTCATCCTGGCGCTCCATGTTCGTGTAACACATGTGACAAATAAAATTTAAATGCATTTTGTAAATAATTTTTGTAAGTAAAGCCGCACAGGCTTAAATATGTTTCATTGTCGTTTTAACATGTAAATATATATAATTAAAGCATGCCAAAATGCAGTATTATTTATTTTTAAGTTGTTTTTAATATTTTGTTCTTAACTTTCCCTGTATCAAGCGTCACTGTAAGTGAATGTAAATAGCAGCCTTATTAGCGATATTTGCACAAAATTAGTTTCCACAAATTTTGGTGCATCGTAAAAACATTGCCGCTGTGATGTGAGGACTGGAATTTTTGATTTGATTGTATTTAGTCAGTGGAGTGTGTGAGCAGGAGCAGGATGATGTGGGGGCTCTGCGGAGCACTGATTCAGCAAATTTGCCATAAAGTTTAATCAGCAGCTTTTGGCAGAGCACAAGAAAAAAAAAGTCGTAAAAGACCAGAGAGAGACACTCACATGCGGGGACAAAGTTTTATGCGCATTTGAGTGACCATAAAAATGCTCCATGGACTCCGATGGAGTGGTCTCAAGCCAGAGGAAAATGAGGATAAATTCAGCGGAAGCTATGTGGACTGTGACCAGTCTCGTTTCCGATTTTCGCCGATAAGAAAATTATGCTGAAGCCATTTGATGAGATTAGCCAAGAACATTTCGTGGCCACAAAAATCCAAAACAGAATGTCATCATAAATGAATGAGGGCACATTTAGTTTGGGAATGGTAAGGTTCTGGGGGGTTGGTAAAGAAATTACATAAAATTCACATAATATGTACAGAAAATCGAAATTAATTGAAGCTTGCTTATAATCTGCAAAAACTGCAATTTCAAGCAATAGTTAAACAATAACCTAAAGCTCTGTTAAAAGGACATTCTTGAATTGCTAGTAAATGTCTCTTGTAATTTTTGATATTTTTGTACATTTGAAATGTAATCTTTTCATAAATCCCTATTCAGAAATTACAGTCATGGAATAGACAGCATTCCAGGCACGTTTTAAACACTGGTATTAACTTTTTCTCCCTTTTTCTAAAAACAAGTGACGTCTGCCTCCACACCTTCGCTCTTTTTAGCGCCCAGAATGCAAAGCAAAGAAATTTTGTAAATTGCCTTTTGTTGGCTGTGCAAAACCAATTTCATTTAGACTCCCCAATGGCTAACAACAGCGAAGGCAAAAATGTAAGTGCTGCAGACAGAAAATCGGAATAGGAGCAATGTCCAGGAATTTTGGGGAGGAGAAAACAAAAAATTCGGGCAAATCTAGTGGGGAATTTTCGTATATTGTGAGGCAGAGCAAACATTTTAATTTGTCCATTATGTTATTTTTGATTTTTCGACTCTTTCGACCATTTTGCTTGCCATTTTTCCCCTTACACATTCACAACATAATTGAAAATGGCCAGCACAGCTTAGCTGGGGATGGGGATGGGGATGGGGACCCTCAAGGGTTGATTACACATTTCTCGTCTACTTTCTCCCCAGAAAGTCGAGAGCCCGTACATACACACTAATTAAATGCCCCCAACAGAAACTTTTGGCTAGTAAATGAAATGCTGGCCGTGGTTTCGGCTTTAAATGGCTAAACTTACATGTCGAGTTAGTCAAAAAGTTTAATTTGCCCGTCCCCGGGTGCTCCTGCCACTTCAACTTCTTGTTCTTGGCCAGTTCTTCGTTCGTTCGTCTTCGGCCCTTGGTGAGTAATTAGTAAAATGCATTAAAATAAATGAGCTTGAGGAGTGGCAGAGGGTGCATCGGACAAATGGAAGTCACTCGGAGTAAAGTTACCTGTTTGGAGTGACTGCCCTTGTGACTTGGAACTTGCAAATATTAAATTTAGTTCTCATGTAACTAGAGTAAAGTTTTCTGGTTGCTTATTTTATTTAAAAAGGATACTGAAAGGTTTTTAAAATGTATGTATAAATTTATACATGTAATTTCTTAAAATTTGAATGCATCTGATCTAATGCAAATAAACGTATAAATAAAGTATCTACCAAATTCCATTTAATTACAATATTTTATTATTAAGCTACAATAATAAATATTTACAAGAATACAACTCTTACTGGTCTTCTGTTGTATCTATTAATAAAATCGGTTTATGGCTCAACTTTTTACAACTCGTTTATTCAATCAACACATTACCCCGGTCCCCGGCCCAAAGGATGAGCAATGTATATGTATAACCTCCAGGACCAAGGAGACATGACAACCTGGACACTTGAAAGGGAGTGCGGGGAAGGGAGAATGCGGAGACAAAGCGCGAGACATTTCAACAGGCCATAAAATACATTTCGGACGCCTTTTGTGAGTCCTTTGCCGCGGGCCTTTGCCGTTGTAATTTCTTGAATGTGTCAGACGTCGCCTTCGCCGTCGCTGTCATCCTCCTTAGCTTCGGCCTCCTCTTCCCAATTTTCTCCCCTATTCCACGTCTATTCTAATTGCAAAATATGGCGACAATTTCAAAGAAGTTAAGGACATTGACGCCCCTTAGACTCGCGCTGCCAGGGGATAATACAATTTCGAATGACATTTTCGGAGCAGCGCTGTAATAAATATCCCGAGCAGGGGGGGAGGCGCCAAGGATGGGTCGCCGCCCCACTTGAACTGAACGGAACCCGCCTCGTTATGTAATGGATACTTAGTGGCCGTAAAGAAGAAGAGCTTCCAGCACAAAAATGCAAACAAAACTATTAAATGAGCATAAAAAAGAAGGCTAGATAGTCCAGAGCTTCGACTAAGAAATACCCGTTTCTAATTTTGTATACTAAATAAAATGGTATTAATAATAATATAAGCAAAACGGAAATTATACTTGGAATCTCAAGATCTAAAGATTTTTAACAAATTTCAGAGATTAGAGTACATAATACAAACCCTCCCTAGAAACTATATGACTTTTATTTTCTCTTCCTTTTCAAAAGAATCAAGAAGACAGCTATGTAAGGAAGACCTAACCTAAAAGTGAAACCCTAGCCAAATGCGAGAAAACCCTCTGTAGTCCAACCCCCTGTGCCATTGTTTCCCCAAGTGTATAGCTCCACTTTATGAAACGTTTTATTATACTAATTTGTAGGATGGCAATGGTCGAAATGGTAGCCAGTTTCGGTTACATCGAATGGCCAACTAAAAATGGCAATTTGCCATTGCATGAAATGAGCACGGGTCACGGGGACTGCACCACTGCCAACTGGGGTGGATGTGGATCCGAGTGGATCCCCTCCACCACACAACCGGGAGCACACTTCAGTCAAGTCTCTATTAGCAGACAATGCTCTTGAGGGGCGGCAGTTGCTAAACTGGTTTCGGTTTGATTCTCAAACGTGGCCAACGGATCTGTCTCCTAATGCATATGGAAAAGGAAGGAAGGTAGTTACATGCATTAGTTACAGGGTACGAATGCAGTGAGTAAAATTGGGGTATGTTGATATGAGTTTGTTACTATCATACCATTTTAGTTAGAGGTTTCAGTAGAAGAAGTTAAAAAATAAGAAAATTATAATATAAAACTTTTATGGTTTAAAAATTATATTTCAATTTCCAGCTTCTCTAAATAAGCTTTCTTCTTTTCATATTTCTAACAAATTGAAGATAATAGTATCTCTATTGAACTAAAAATAAATGAATCTGTTTAGGTTCATCAGAACACTTAATGTTTATTTTCTTTTGAAGATAGACTCCACCCCTAAGCGGTATCACTAGTTCGTCATGCAATTCAGACACTTTACCTTTTCACCGCTTTAAAGGACCTCACGAAAATTGTTAAAGTGTGCGCGGGTAGAGAGTGTGGTGGTCCTGTTAAGGGATTTGCGCCTGAGTTTTATTAAAATGCCATTGTATGGGTCCGTTGGTTAGTGTCCAAGGCCCAAGAGCGCCAAGTGGACAATGCGCCACGCATTGAGGAGTCCTGTGGAGTCCTGTGGAGCCCCCCTGGACCCTCAGCACCCATGCACACACTCACACTGCGACAAATGCTCGTTTGGTGGATCGTTAGCATTGCATTTCAAAGGGGTTGTAGGGGGTGGAGGGGCTAGGTAATGGGGCACCTCCCTTTGGGGATTGCCAAGTTTTAACGACTTTGTTTCCGTTACGTCTAATTTAATGAAATTCGTTTTGCTTTTTGGTCTCGCTCCCTTTGCTTTGCTCTCTCTACTTTTTGCCAAGTTTTGTGCATAAAATTTTCAAAAAAGGAATTCTAATGACTTGGGCGTTGTTGC
>VNJS01007945.1:0-10837 GCA_008042575.1 Drosophila watanabei
GTACGTGTCTGATAACATAGAGGCGCCATTGCGACCTGTGTCAATATATTTACGATTATTTGATGACAAAACACTAATTGGCCTTAATTAGCACACTATTACTTAGTTATTAGGCTCTAAACAGGCGCTGATTCGTGAAAAATGCTTCTATAATAGCATTCAAAGATTAGCATATACTAACGACAAAATTCTTAAGTGGTTTTGATTAATCAAATATTTTTATGACTGCGGCATGGCATTTATTGTTTATAAATTCTAATGACAGCAAGGGAAATGAGTAAATGTTCTTGAGGAAACATTCTTGGAAACATTCTTGAATATTATAATGAAAGCATCATGACTGTGAATGAATATTTCTACTATTAGATTGATGTCTAAATTTAAATCTATGATTTTGTATAAAAATGTGTAGTATTCTTTTTGGTTTTAAGCTTGTTGTGCAACCTTTTAGTGGTATAAAATTTGTTCTCAGATTGATTTAATTTATTATCACACAATTATCGTCAAAAATAATTTGGGTTTATAACAATTTTCGAAGGAAGGCAATCGTATTATCAACTCTATTCACTCTGTTTTAAGGGAAAAGGAGAATGCGTTTGCTTTTCATCTGCGTTTGCCCTGCCTCTCGCGGTTTCTCTTTTCTCTCTCTCTCTTTGCCTGCAATGTACTAGTAGTAGCGAACGAGAGAGATATTCGTAATAGCCGCTCTCCAAGAGTTCTTCGCATTTTCTCTCTCCGAATACAAACCAAACAGAAGAAAACTCTATATTTCGAAATATTTATTAGTATAAAGAAGTTTTACTTTTGTGAAACTAAATAAAAACAAGTTTTTTAAGTTTTACAGTAAAAAGACTTATAAAATATTATTTTAAATATTATTGTTCATCAATATAATGACTTGAAAATCCACCAAATTGTTAGATATATATAGTAAAGACCTCTGTAAAGTTAAAGTCAAATTCATTCAATAAAAGACAATTGAGCGTGAAAATATTCCCGATTGAAAGTCAACACCGTGTAAAACTACGTTCTTTGGAAATTGAAAAGAATTTTTTTGGCTGGCATTTTTGACATCCATTCTTTATTTGTTATACAATATTTGGCATGTGATAATGATAATGGCAGCAAATAAGGCTCGACTTTCGTTTACTTTGCATTTCGGCGGCATGGAAGTACGTCAATCGATGGCGCCAGCGCTTGCATATCGAGTTCTTGAAATATATTCAGCCATATAGATTCCCCAGAGTCCAGGCAGGCCACTCGATTTTCTGGCAATCAGCTTGGACTTTTGAATTCAAGACCCCCTTCCCGAGCATATATACTAAGTGTGCATCGTTCGCTTATCGAGTGAATAAATATTAATTCTGATTATAAATTCGCTACATCCGGCAGTGATCGGTTCAGAAATATTCAAAATCGAACTGAATCGCATCGAGGAGCAGGCGAGGGCAGTTCATTTTTAATTGCGTTCTTCGCTCGGGCTCAGAGCTCACAGCTCCAATCAATTACATAGAGACCCCACCGATGCCACTCCGGAGCAGTGTCCGGTGGCATCCATTGACGGACTATCAGCTCGCACACATACACATCATATATTCGTATATTCCGACGCGGAGGCATCGGTTCTCTGGCATTAACCCAGCAGCGTCGTTAATGGAATCAAATCAGTGGCGAACGAGCCCCGCGAACGAATCGCGTCACACAGAGTCACACGACACATCGCCACCACACACAGCACACACTCATTCCCCCCTCTGGCCACACCCCTTCCTCGCCTGAATTTCATTCACTTTTTTGATTTCTCAAAGACGCAGCACATAAAATTTTTTTATGAAATAGTTGTAGTAGAAAGACCCCAATAAAAACAGAGACAAGATGTGTGTCTCGGGGATTTTTTTCTTGAATTTTATTTTACTGAATGAACTTTGTGGGTTTGGCCAAAACCAACCAGACACGGTTCCAACTGGTTATATCTGAAGCGACTTCGGCCGGGTCACATTCGGAAGTTCATTCAGATCCAATCTGGGGTATTTAGTGGCTCTTCCTTCTGTCGGCAAAGAATCGGAGAACAGAGAGCCGGAGAATCCATTGGAGAACGAGTTTCGCTGGGTGGCATTGGCATACAGAGACCGAGACAGATACAGATAGCGATAGAGATCTCTCTTTGTAGATTGGAGCAACTACTACGCATTGCCCGAGGCGCAGAGGGAGCATAGTATGTCGCCATGTGTGATAATCTCTTCGGCGATGTCAGGTTATCAGTGGCGTGGCATGGCGTGGCGTGTGGGCCGGACCTCGTCTATTAGCGCGGGCATTTCCACTGCGTAGATCATCAGCCTGCCCCACATTCTGCTCTGTGTGTGTGTGTGTCTGGCGATGGATCTTAAAAAATGCCAAAGATTGCCACTTATGTTGTATGCTTTCCCTCTCTCTCCCCAGGTCACATTGCCTTCAGCGCCTTGGACGACACCTCGCATTCGGTGCATGTTTATAGCATTAATGGCTGCAGTCTGGGCTCCAAATATGTGTCCGGCCGGGTCACAGGTTTGGCCAGTGCCTCGGACTACCTGGTGGTGGCCGATGATGCCGGCGACATAACCATGAGCAGGCTACACGGGTGAGTTTGTCACTATATTAATATCTAATTGACTTAATTCAACATTTTCCTTTCCCAGACTGAAGCCCGTTTTTGACATTCCCCTGCACGTGCCCATCCAGACGGTGGTGGTGACGCCGGGCAACACTCACATCCTGGCGCCGCTTCGAGATGGTCGTCTGGCGGTGATCGCCGTGCAGCTGCCCTCTGGAGGCAACAAGAAGCATTCCGTGCTCAACGTTTAGACGAGTTCAGGAGCTGGACTTTCCGAATTTTGAAACCCAAGTCACTTCTTCCTAGCCTAAGTAGCACCGCGTAGTCTCCCCTCTCTGCTAGAATTTAATTTATGTCTTGTGATTCGTCTTGATTTATATTCTTTTATGTATTTTTTTCTTCTTCGTTTCTTGTCTTGTTTCCCACACTACGTGACGTGCCAAAAGCAAAGCCTTTGACCAACATATAGTATGTACATTTCCCCGAAAGTCTTGTGACAAAGCGTGTCTATATAGAGGGATATTCCGCGAGCACTCCGATCGATTGCATTCCCAGAATTTCCATTGCCAACTGAGCAGTATTTCCCTGACAGCCGTGATACACCTGACATGATGGAGGAGCAGGAGAAGGAGTCCATGGATCCTGGGCCCCCCCACAGAAGATTGATGGCACACTTGTCATCGATTGACGAACCTGTGAATAACGCAAATCATCAATCATTCGAGGCGGCGCGAGGCGAGGCGTGGAGATATCTCTCGGTTCGGGTTCGGGCTCGGAGACGGAAACGGAGCGTGGCGGTGCAAACTGGTTGCCGACGCACTCTTGGCGAACTGCTCACTGACTCACGAGCGACTTTCAAATTGGCCCAAAACAAAAAAAAACCCAAAAAAAAAAAACCAAAACCACAAAAAAGCGAGAAGACGAACAAAAAAGTCTGCCCGGCAACAGCGGCAAGGCGCTTAGAGATGGCACGAAATGCCAACGGCAACGTGAGATCTTGCGGATCTCGACAGCATCCAGCTGCTCAAGAGTAATCAAGAGAAACACTTTCGATGCCACCTCCATCTCCGTCTGCTCCTCCTCCTGCTGCTGCTGCAGACACAACCAAAAATAGAGCCCAGAGATCTTTGTCCCATTAAGTGCGCAGACACATCACTCGGTGGATCACATGGTGTCCCAACTCATTAACATAGAGCCATTTCCAATTGAAAGTATTATAACCTCACGATTAGAGTCCGTCCACACTCGATGACAGAGCAAGAAGAATTCTTCCCGAATGCCCATTTCCCAGTCTTACAGTCTTCTGCCTCCAGAATCTGAATTTCCAAAGACAAGCGACAATATCAAATGGTGAATTGATGGTACACACATATATTTTTTGACTCGCACTTCGCGATGTAGAGGAACCTCGCTTTGAAAACACACACACAGCGCACAATCCAATCTCGGGACGTGAGACTGGCCCCGGAACAACCTATCAATATCTTACTCACCAGCAATATATACTAGACTATGTATCATCCCCGTACGTAAGAAGATCGTCCCAGATCGAGTTCGTTATTTGTTGTTAAGATCGTATCGTATTGCGCGTATTTATCGTCAAATGTTTTCGCCGTTCAATGTACGTAACTGTACGAGTTTATGTAGATAAAGTGACTATCCATAGTTTGTAGATCCAATAAACATATTTAATAAAGTGATGTGAAACCGCACTCATCCAAGATTTTATTCCCCCAATAAGCCACTCTCCGATCAGATCTTACTTTTCTTATATTTATTCAAAGTATAATGATTAAGAACTAAAGAAAACCATATGTCAGTTCGATTAGCTTACTTAAGAGTGTAAAACATAGGGGGAGGGGGGGTAGCGCTTATGAAACTGATTAATTCCTTGAATACTTCTCCGTGATTCTGGATGGGGGGTTGCGATGCCTTTGATGAAGTTTTTGGTCGATCAATAAATTAATTGTAGAAATGATTGGGGGGTGCAAATAAATACATATAGAGTACGAATTGGGCGATTGACTGATTGATTGATTGTATGCTGTGGTTCGAGTTTGGTTACAAGTCAAATGTTACTTCGCTTGCTTAAGTAAAACGGCCAATTGGTTTAAATACGTTAACTAGAGCTCGCCTGAATCGCTAGGAACAATCAATTGCTACTTAAGGTTAAAACTATAATTGAAGAAGAAACCATATATAAAGTAGGGATAATTCGAACGCGATACGACGTGTGTTGACTGCTATTCGAGGTTAGGTGTTACGAGTTAAGATTACGAAAGTTTAGTGTCTAAGCCGGCATTAGATACGGATAATTAATTACCTGGATTACCAACTAAATGGAGCTTAAGTCTAAATTGTACATAACTGTAAATCGTATGACCCTTCTTCTTCTTCTCTCTCTCTATTACCATCATCCGTTGATTTTTTTTTGTGTGATTTTTTCTAAGCATATTTTTCTTTTCCTTTCCTTATCCTTTCCTTTCTGCGCATCTTCGAAGGCATTTGATCTATCTAACTAACTAGATGAATAATTCCCGTCGTCAATCCAATAGCCTTTGTTTCTGTGGTTTCTGGTGGGATCTTTAGTCTTGCTCCTTCTGCAAGGATAAGAGCAAAGGGTTGACCTAAGAGTTAGTTTACGCAAAGCTTAAATTCTTCGATAGGAATACTTACAAGTACGGGATAGACGAAGGTATCGGCGGTATCGAAGCCAACTGCATTGCGGGCCACGCACTTGTAGTTGCCCATGTCCTCCCACTTGATGTCAGCGATCATCAGCTGGCCCGTGGGCAGGACCTTGAAGCGGTGTCCTGCCACGATCTCCTTGTTCTCGTTGTTGAACCAAGTGACCTCGGCCCTGGGAACAGCGTGCGCCTGGCAGGGCAGCAGGATGTTGGAGCCCATCAGGTCCAGATGCGTCTTCTCCGTGTAGGTGATGCGCGGCTTCTGGGCACCCGGGTACGTCTTCTCCGCCACATGCCTCGAGCTGCGAGGCGGGTGCACCACAGTGCTGGCATAGATGGTCTTGGAGCCGGAGCGGCCCACGCAGGTGTAGGTGCGGGCCTCGCTCAGCGGATGATCGATGATGTGCACGGAACGCACGCGGACAATGGCGCTGGGTGCATCCTCGGACAGCTGGTTGGATTCAAGGTCTTCGAGCTAAGGGAAGTCAGGAAGAAATAAAAGGGAAATCAGAGGGATTCGAGGGGGGTCCAAGGGCTTGAGTTAGACTTACCTCTGAGCGTGGCAGGTGACCCACAACCCACTGAATGCTGGGCACCTGGGAGCCCATCATCTCGCAGACAATCTCAACGGTGGCTCCCTCCGCCTGCAGCATCTTCGTGGGCGGCGTCTTGGTGAACTTGAGCCAGTCGGCATCGAAGGCCCGGTTGCGGGGCTGCTTCTCCTCCTGCGCCGGCTCCGCTTCCGCCTCAATGGAGTTGTCCACATCGTTGCTATCGTCCACGATGTCCACGGCCCTGCCGCGGACACTCGCGATGCTGCCGAACAGCAGCAGCGCTAAGGCGCACACATGTAAATTCATTTTCTGCAAGATCGCAACGGAGAATCGGAAATGAGTTCAAAGTTCACAGAGAGCACGAGTCATACGACTCCTCCTAATATAGGTTAATAAACTTTATAGTCACTATATTTGCTTTCCGCCAGTCATCTTCACTTATCACTCATCACTTGTGCCCCCGGCATGGCTATAAATCACTGGGAGGTCTCCTCTATGTGAGACTATCTCCTGTCCCGTCCCGTCCCGTTCCCGATTAGCGATAAGCGGAGACCTTCACTCGCTGGCGAGCTCTAGAACATTACTAACACTTGCGAAATGGGGCATATCCGGAGCGGAATCCTTCGTGCCCAGTCGCCGAGAGCTCTCACGAATTTCACAATGCCACGACGCCAGAAGAATGAATATAAGAATGATATAAGAGGAATCGAGCGTGGGCAGCAGTTTCAAAAAATCAAAAAAAAAAAAATTAAAATAAAAAACGTGAAATCGAAATCGGAATGACACCAGGTTGTGACGTCAATTTCTTGGGATCTCGCACCCACGCTTTCGGCTTCGGCCACAGATCAAGGGCCCCGCACTGGCACATTATAATGTGTCTAGAGTCTAGACTGGACAAACTGCGTGACCGATTAATTATTCAAATAGTTTCGAGGGTATATGTTATGTAGATTCGCCAATCGCTGGCGAATATTGCATCAGACTTTGACATCGACTTCGCTTTGCCCTTCAACGTGGAAGGGGTTTTTTTTCTACGAATTGGAACAAAAATGGGTCACCATAATCCCTAATCACCTTACAACTCACCTTTTGATTTGATTTCTTTTTTCTGCTCTTCCGGTAAAAAATGTTTGCAAATTTCTCCCTAACTTTGGATAACTCTGGATCGCTTGCTATCGGCGGCGGCTGGCTTGTCGTTATGTTATGAACGAATTTATCAGCTCTATGTTGTGGTGGCTCCTGGTCTGGGCTTTCTGGTTGAAGTTCTGAAGAATCTGGCTTAGCACTGACATAGGTCCGGCGCTGGATGCCGTCTTGGTAACCGGGCAGCACAGTGTTTTCGGCGGAATCTTGGCTGCTTCTGCTGCTGTCCTTCGAGAGCTCAAGGGCTGTGATTGGAGGAGGAGCTGGCTGGTGGTCAGTGGCGGACGTCCTGGAACGTTTGGGGTTGCTGGGTGCTGGGAGCTGGAAGCGTGCTGCGTAGCTAATTTCAGAGCGACTTTAAGGCGTAGCGAATGTCCAGTTGACGGCTTTGGCACATTTAGCGGGATCTCAACGGATTCAGAGATCTCTCGTGATCTTCGATATAGACTTGGACTTGGACGTGGACTTGGACTTGGTCTGGTTGTTGGCGCGACACTCGTTTGAATACGCACGGTTCATCGACATTACACTCGAGTCAAGGTGCGGTGTTTAAGCTGCGATCGCGGTTCGGTTCACGTAAGCGAGGATCGGTGCGGATCGTATGGATCGGTTTGGATCGGGAACTCTGGAAACTGGAAACTGGAAACTCAACAGCTGGAAACTGTGCTGTGACTCGGCCACCGCTGCGCTCTTCCATTTATATGCGACGCCCGGCACTAACACAGGCGCACCTCGCTGCCGCTGCCGCTGCCGCTGCCGCTGCTCTCGCTCTCTCTCTTGAAGTGCTTCGGTCTCTCCGGGTGGTGTGTGCTGTGTGCTGTGCTGTGCTGTGCCTCTTTCTTCGGTCTTCGATCCTCTCTCCGGCTCTTCCCCCTCAGCCAGCCCCTTCCCCCGACCCTGCCACGGGTGACAAGCGACCAGAATTCAATTACTTCGTTTCTCGTCTCGTAATTCTTTGTGCTACCGCCGCACCGGGACAGTCCGGAACAAAATTGGATATTACCGGCCAAGGGGATTCGTGCTATCTTGCCCTGGCTTTCGTTTGCTTAATTGCAGTGAATGGGACAGTGTAGACTCCTTTAGCAGAGAACTGGAAGCACTCTTCAGAGGCATCTCTGGGTCAGGGAAATCTATACAAAACTTGAGCATGTGGTTGTAAATCTGAATAACTGATCAAAAACTACTAATTTATTAAATTATTTTCATAATGATTGAGGCTGTTGTGAGACAATTTTGATCTAAAGGGGTCCTGGTTAGGTTAGGTATTCGAAAATCTCTTTAGTATAATATATTTTTGAACTAATGAATTTGTAAATCTCAATGTTTTTTTTTATCCAGAACATCCTAGGCTTTTAAATTATTATTTAATATAAATATAAACTAATTTCCACTAATATTATAACTATCGTAAAGAAGATAGTACTACCGTTTCTGTAAGGCCCAAAAAATATCGTTTTCCAAAGAGCGTTTTTTTTACTAGAACTAAAAACGAATAACAATTCTTAGAATGTTTATTAATCGATTAATTTTGATCTTATAACAAGCTGTAGAAATTATGTAATATTAAGCTTATAATGATAAAGTACTCTTCTTTTTAGCCAAGTTTACCTGACCGAAGCATGACTGTACCATAAATTTGATCTGCTGATTTCATTTCACAAATCTCAACGGTTTTAATTATTGTTATTTATTTTTTTCTTTCGTTTTTTTTTTTTTGAGGTTTCATTTTTATAAATACTGGATTTTTATACCCATAACCAATCAGGCAATTTAATAACCACCGGCAGGATCCATAACTCGACTCCGCCGCAGCCGGTTGACAGTGTAAGCAGAATTCAAATGTCTGGCTGAGATCAGACCACTTCTTCTGTGGCCCAGTCTCTTCGACTCGGGGGTCTTCGGGGGGCACTGCGGAGGACGTGGGTCCCTGGCATGGTGCAAGGTTCCATTAGCCGCGACCGAGTCTGAGTCTGAGTCTGTGCTGGAGAGTCCGATTCCGAGCTTGGCGTGTCTGTCTCTCCATCGGATCTGTCCATCCGTCCGATCGCCTCATTGCAATCAAGTGTGAGTGCCAGTTTGTCTGCGGCGATCGTTGGTTCGAAGGTTCAACGAGGGGGAGTGCGCGGAGGAGAGACGGGTGCGATACCACAAAAGTACACTGGGAGAATATACAGCTGGCAATTCATTGTAATTAAATCGGAAAGCGATTTTTAGTTTTAGTTGAAGATTCTACCTTAAGGAGTACATCAAGAGCTCGTGAAATGTTTGAGTAGCTTTAATCGATGACTAGTCCGAAAAACGATCTTGAGAATTATAAGAGACTTTTGAGAAACACAGTAAAACTCACTCTTTGAGCCAAGTTTTCCCATTTTCTTGGACAAAAAAAATGTTACTAAAAATGCACAAATAAATATTATATAAACAAAATAATAGAATTTTATAGTTATAAAGATAATTAATAAGTCTAAACTCTAAGCTTTAAGCAAAATTGGAAAATATTATGGAAAATTATGCAAAACTTATTGAATTGAATTGAAAAACTCACTCTAGATGGGACTTTTAAAATATTTTAGATTTTGACAGAATTCCACTTAAGTCTCAATTCTTTTGACTTTAAAAAACTGTATTTGAAACCATTAAAAAACCTGCGAGAGTGTAAAAAAAAGAAAAGAGTTTGTTTAAAACCTAAAACAACTATTAACTAAATATTCTCTTGGAAAAATAACACATTTTCCTAGCTTACATCTCTCTTGTTCCAGAGTATTCTTAACCATATGCAGGTCTCCCCACAATTTCTTCAAGTGCATTATGATTGCCTGCCAGTGAACGCGCGTGAATGTTGTGTGTGTGTGTGTGTGTGTGTGGAAGGGGGTGGACTTGCGGTGTCAGAGGCGTCGAGCGGAGTGCCGTTGAAACTAGTCTGAGCTGGCATTGCCGGCCGGGAGCTTGAAACCGGGAACTCGCCGGAGCCGGAGCCGGAGGGCAGGAGGTGCAGTCAAAATGGCAGACAGACTGGCAGCCACATCGCGTGTTCGCTTTCCGCGCTGTTGCCGGGCGGCAGCCACTTTGCGGTCAGGGGGAGGTGGGGGGAATAGACAGGGGCGGGTAGTGAGGGGGCAGACGGGAAAAGCTACACCCAGAAAAAAATGTATTTTCTGAGCAGAGTAATTAATATCAAAACTGATAATCAATATAGTTTTTTCTCAAATTAAAGAAAATATTTATTCAGTTCTGTTTTTTCTGTGACAATATTATTGATTGATTAGATATATTATAACGGTTATATTCAGATTCCGGACTTAAAAAAATTTGAAAAAATAGCTTGGGAATTATAAGGGCTTTTAAAAAGCAAAGAAAAGCGCATTCTAGATGAGAATTTTGGAATACTTAAGATTCTAAGAGGATGCCAATTAAATCTCAATTATTTGGACATTTATTTAAATTACAAACAACATTTTTAATACAACACAAATTGAACTCTCTATTATTGTAAAATTCTTTAAAAATTTCAATTAATTTCTTCTCAAAAAGGACTCTTTTTCTCTGGGTGTAGGCAGGCAGGCTGCCTGAGGGGCACCGCGACTAGTTTTCTTTCTTCGCTTTATCGACAAGCCACATCGACGGCGACAACTAGATTCAATTCTACGAGTAATTTATTTATTGCACGTTACACAAATCGTCCGAGTCCGACCGCAGCAGACTGGTCCCTACCCCCTCTCCCTCCCCCCGATCCTACCCGTGGAAACACCCCAGTCGGACTTGCGAGCATGCTGGCAGTATGCTTTCCATGCAGAATCGCTCAGGGGGTACCCTCTTACCGCTTATGTAAAGTTCTCATTCGCTTTTATTAACGCGTGGCCGGG
>VNJS01007954.1:0-10488 GCA_008042575.1 Drosophila watanabei
TGGATAATTCGAGCAATGTTATCATTGGCGTCAACAGCGACTCTGTTAAAGTTAACAGCACCAAAGTTAGAATCGCAGCCGATAACATCGGTACGGACAATACCGGAGTTGGAGAACAACCGCTGGCAGTGTTGCTCAACGCCATAACACGAATGTAAACAAACTGTTAGAATCTCCAGCAGCATTGCTTGCCTTGGCTAAAGAAGTTACAATGGAATACGATGGAATACACAGCTTCAGAACATTGGCAAAATATATAGTTTGGACGACGGGTGCATGCACATGCTCCTAATTGCCAAGCTTAAGGGAAACGCACAACGTTGGCTGCACGCGAGCAGCTAATCATAACGTTTGGCATTAAGATGTCCAAAGGAGAGCTGAGGAGCGCATTCCAAAGGCGTCAATGGCGTCCAGAAGAAAAGTTTACTGCTTATTTTGATGACAAGATTATGCTAGCTAACGACATCAACATCGATTTGGAGGAGCTCCAAGAAAACATCATAGAAGGCATTCCAGCACCAGCTCTGCGTAACCAGGCGCGTATTCAGTGTTTCTCCGAGCCAATGCAGATTTTGCGGGCCTTCTCGGAAGTGCGTTTGCCAGAGCGCAAAACGGGAGGCAGTTCGACAAAGCAGCTCTCTGGAGGAGGGGCAGCCAATAAGGATTACAGAATGCCTCATAGACACAGGGAGTCCCATTTCATTTGCAAAACTATTCAGTATATCCAGTAAAGTTAATTTAGAATCTGTTTCGGAAAACTATTTCGGGCTAAATAAAAGCCAGTTGAAAATATATAGAAAAATTTTATGTTACGTTATGAAAGAAAGAATAAAATGTTACTTTTATATGTACGTGGTTCCCAACGAGTCTATGAGTCATGAGTTTTAGCTGCAACTGGATCTAGACACGTTGGAAATGGTAACGCTTAAGACCTTAGATGCCGAAAATATTAGTGAAACAGTTAGTTCTGTTATTAGCGATACAGTTAGTAAAACAGTTAGTGAAACAGTTAGTGAAACAATCAGTGAAACAGTTAGTGAAACAAGTAGTGAAACAGTTAGTGAAACAATTAGTAAAACAGTTAGTGAAGAAATTAGTAAGAATGTTAGGCCGGAAATTAGTGAAATTGTTAATCCTGCAATTAGCAAAATTGTCAGTACTGAAATGACTGAAATAATTAGTCCTGAGATCAATGCAATTGTTAGTCCTGCAGCTAGGGAAATTGTTAGTCCTACAATTATGTAAACAGTTAGTCCTTTAGGTACAGTTATGCCCTGTTATGAAGAGGATGTTAGAGAAATTTTTAGTATTGATTACGTGGAGAATGAACAAATGTAATTACTTAAATGTAGAAAAGCCTACAGAACCTTTTGTCAAATGTGAAATAAAACTAAATTTAGAGACATCAAAACAATTTAGCTCCGCCCTAGGCGACTGGTTTATTCGGAGAAAGAAAAACTACAAAAATTGTTTGATGAATATTTAAAAGAAGGAATTATACAACCCAGCGAATCCGAATATGCTTCGCCCATAGTTTTGGTCAAAAAGAAAACAGGGGAAAAAAGACTATGCATAGACCTTAGAAATCTGAACAAGGTCGCAATTAAAGACAATTATCCGATACCGCTTATTGATGACGTCTTAGATAAACTTGTTAGCAAAAAAGTCTTTTCAAAACTTGATTTAAAAAATGGTTATTTTCATGTATTTGTTAATAAGGAATCGGTTAAATATACCTCGTTTGTTACACCGTTAGAGCAATTTGAATTTCTCAGGGTGCCAATGGACCTGAAAACTGCATCGGCAGTGTTTCAAAAATTTGTTAACAAAATTTTCGACGATCTTATAAGAAATAACAAAGTAATTGTATACATGGACGACATCAGGTCACTGAGGAACATTTACAGATCTTGAAGGAAGTGTTTCTCAGATTAGCTCAAAACAAATTAGAGTTAAGAATGAATAAATGTGATGCCCTTACGACTAATATTAAATATTTAGGATTCATTATAAATGGCGAGGGCATTAGGGATGATGACAAAGGGATAGAAGCCATACAGCATTTTCCGATTCCAGACAAGATACAATCCGTTCAAAGTTTCCTAGGCTTACGTTCATACTTCTGTAGATTCATAAAAGATTTTTCAACATTGGCGAAACCATTATATGATCTTTTAAGAAAAGATGAAAAATTTAAGTTTGGAGAAAAGGAGATGAATTGTTTTCAACACTGAAGGAAAAGCTAGTGCAGGCACCGGTTTTAGCAGCTTACAATTACAAGGACGAAGTAGAGTTGCACTGTGATGCAAGCGCTCTTGGTTTTGGTGCTGTGTTATGCCAAAAGAAAGAAGATGGAAAATTGATGGTTGTGCGTTTTAAAAAATAAAATATGGGGTGTAAATATTTTATTTTTCAAAACGCACAACCATTGCAGAGGCTAAGTACCACAGTTTCGAACTGGAGACAATGGCTATTATTCACGCACTGCGAAGGTTAAGAATATATTTATATGGAAAACGCTTTAAAATTGTTACTGACTGCAATTCGCTTACTTTTACCCTAACTAAGATAGAACTTAATCCGCGAAAAGCTAGATGGGCGTTAGAGCTCCAAAACTACGACTATGAACTTATACATAAAGAAGGAAAGAAAATGCACCATGTTGATGCTCTTAGCAAATGCACAAACATTATGATTGTAGAATCAAATACGTTTGAAGATAATTTAGTAATATGCCAACCCAAAGATCCAAAAGTATAGACATGGAAGAGCATGTTCTACATAAATATCACAATGAAATTGGACATGTAGGTAGAGACAAAATGTTGGACATGATTTTGAAATCTTATTGGTTTCCCAATGCCAAGGAAAAATGTTTAAGCCATATAGAAAATTGCTTAAAATGTGTTCCGTTCTCCGCTAAGACAGGCAAAGAAGGATTTTTACATTGCATTCCGATCGATCATTATGGCCCAGTCGACTCAGATAGATCAAAAAAACATATTTTCGTTATCATCGACGGTTTTACCAAGTTCGTATGATTATATGCCACAAAGACTACTAATACAAGGGAAGTCATCACTGCCCTGAGGGACTATTTTAGAGCATACAGCAAACCCAAATGCATCATCTCAGATAAGGGAAGTTGTTTTACATCGAAAGAGTTCGATGAATTCATGCTAGAGTTAAATAATACGCTACACCGTAGTATCAAGCAAACTCCAAGCAAAGTGCTTTTTGATTTAGAACAAAAAGAAAAAAATTGTGGATGAATTAAAAGGGAAGCTAGAAGAATTATATAATACTCCCGAAGACAGAAATTTGAAGAAAATTAGAAACGAGGCAAAGAGGAATCAAGGAAAAGCTCAAGCATATAACAAAGCACGTTATGATAAGACTGCCGGAAAGCCATCTGAATACAATAAAAGAGATTATGTAATGGTGAAGAATTTTGACAGCACAGCAGGCGTTTCTAGAAAGTTGATTCCGAAAAATAAAGGTCCTTACGTGATTTCGAAAGTGTTAAGAAACGATAGGTTTTTGTTAAAGGTTTTCAGGTATCACGTAACCCTTACCAAGGTGTCTGAAGCATTCAAAATATAAAACATTGGATAGGCAACAAGAAAAAGCTACGTAGACACAATTAAATAAGGAAGTTTAGTATGTAAACATAGATAAAAAATAAAAAAAATAATAATATTAATAACAAGATTACATAATTTTAACTCATAGGAATATGAACAAACAATTTAAAACAATGATCAGGGGTCAGTTAGTCAGGACGGCCGAGTTGTGGTACTCACAAGGCCACTGTCTAATGTATTAGCATAGGTTGAGCCCAAAGCCCATTGTATCGGAGAGTGTGACGTAGTTACGCCGTTGAACACGAAAAACATTATTTTAAATAATTACCTTGCCGACACGGCAATCTTCGGCAGCTCGTTATTTGGCGTTTGTTCGTGGCCTTTTGAGAGCGATGCCAAAAAAAAAGTTGGATTAAAGTTGGGAGCACATGTAATAATACTTTCCCAATTAGGTTTTTCTTTCTGGGTCTTATCTCTGCTGAGACGGGATCGACCTTATCAGCTTGGCGAACTCCAATAGAAAAGATCGAAGCCAGATGCTGGGAACCTGAAAACCCTTTACCGAGTTGCGATTCGATATTCACCAGCTGATGACTTATCAACTGTCATTTGGATAACGTTGCCAGATACTAGATCGATACTAATTATCGCTACTAAATTTGGGCGCGTATCTTTTTGATTTTGAACTGCCATGACTGAAACTCTTTTCGTTCTATATGAAGCCATTACAAGAAGCATACGATATATCGAACCCCCGTTAGACTTAAGTATAACTTTGTCATCTCTGTCTATCCTGCATATTAGCATTAAGAGATAAATATGTATACCTAGATATGTGAGCTATGATAACATCGATAGAGGATAAGTGTAGAGCAAGAACGAAAAGTCGATTCATTCGGTGGCTTGTGCTTGGAAAGATCAGACGAAATAAAGTGAAGAAATATATTAAAGCATCATGTTAAATTACTCAGCGTTTACACTATGAAAATCTATATTATTTTAAAAGAAAATATTAAAAAATAGTTTTTCAAAATTTATATCAACATTTTGAAAATTTTGAAGGTCGTCAAAATTGTCAAAAATTGACAAACAAAAGAATTATTTTAAGTTCTTAAAATTAGAATGCAGAATTAATAATGTAATAAAATTAAACACAGAAAATCTTTCCGAATTGAAATGAATGCTTTGATGGCTTAGTTATGGTTTTTTAAACTGATTTGTCTAAAAAATTATCATAATAAAATTTCTATAATTAATTATTTAAATAAAGTCATTGTAAGAGTTGAGAACTAACACAGTGGTAAGTCCAGTCTAGCCACGTGTTGTTAACTTAAATCGAAATAAGAGACCAACGTCTGTTCGGGAAAGAGTCATTTAATGTAGTGAATCAAGTAAAGCTTAAACCTATTACAGAAGATTTATATGGAAAAGCTCTATCAGCGGTTATACATTGTAGGTGTAAATATATGTACCTAAACATGGCAATGTTCTAACAGTTATTACAGAGCCATAACATTTTTGAAAATAAAGGTACAGCCATAAATCATGTATATTCAGAGTCGCTATGAAAATCTCCTTTAATTTAAGGGGAAATATTAAAAAATAATTTTTAAAAATTTTTTATTAAAAATTTGAAAAATTTTAAGGTCGTCAAAATTGTCAAAAATTAAAAATAAAATTATTTTTAATTCTCAAAATTAGTATTTAGAATTAATAACATAATAAACATCAACACAAAAAAGGTTTCCGAACTGAAATTAATGTAATTTTTTTTTTTTTGCTGTTCGCCCTATGTGGCTTATGCTGGGATGACGACCTAAGATTACCGTCTTACTCTAGTAGACTTTTATTAAATAACCTTCCTTCTAACCTTCCTAGCTAACCGTAGAACGATGCTTGCCGTCGTCTTTCTACATAAGCTAATACATAAAGATGTGGAGAGCCCCTATCTGCTAGGCTAGCTCAATTTCAACGTACCGCGACTAACATCTAGATCCTATACCCCCTTAGTTATTGGTCACTGTAGAAGGAAGTTTGAAGTGCATGAACCCTTTAGGTTTTTATGCGCAGATTACAACCGCCTCTTTGACTTTATTGATGGAAATGATAGTCTTTCTAAACTTAAAACCCTATTGCTTGTAGAGTTAGCTCGTATGTTATGTAGTGCACTTGTAAAATATAATATTCCTCGTACTCTCCATTATTTTCTTTCTCAAGGGTCTATCTAGAACGCGTCACACGGCTGCACCCCTCGGCTGGTTGGGCGGGAGATTGGAATCGTTGGGACTCGCGCGTTAAAAAACAGTAAAAAAATATAAAAACAAGAAAGGAAGCTAACTTCGGCACGCCGAAGTTGGTATACCCTTGCAGATTCCAATTGTATAAATTATAATCTATCCCAATATAATATAATATGAACTACTTTCATATACATATAATTTTACAGTTTTACATTTTTCCAGTTTTACATTTTTTAACGACCGTTTGTATGGCAGCTATTTGATATAGTCGTCCGATTCTTATGAAATTTACAACAAAATTCTGAAAAAATATGAAATACTAGTATCTAAAAGTTGAAGAAATTATGTTGAAATCTGATAAAGCTATAATTTTTTTTCTGAAAATTTCACGACCGTTCCTATGGTAGCTATATGATATAGTAGTCCGATTTTTATAAAATTAAATCCAAAAATCTGAAACAATATAGAAAGCTCATAGCCGAGGGTTGATCAAGATATGTTAAAAAACAGTGAAGTTATAATTTTTTTTCAACAAATTTACGGATCGGTTGTATGGCAGCTATATGATATAGTTGACCGATCCGGCTCGTTCCGACTTATGTACGAGTGAGAGTATATAGAAGACTGTCTGCAAAGTTTCATTCAGATAGCTTTAAAACTGAGGGACTAGTTTGCGTAGAATCGGACAGACAGACAGACGGACAGACAGACAGACAGACAGACGGACAGACGGACATGGCTAGATCGGCTCGGCTGTTGATGCTGATCAAGAATATATATACTTTATAGGGTTGGAGATGACTCCTTCACTGCGTTGCAAACTTCTGACTGAAATTATAATACCCTGCAAGGGTATAAAAATGTCATTCAAGAGCCATAATATTTTTGAAAATACAGGTACAGCCATAAATCATATATGTATATTCAGAGCCGCCATGAAAATCTCCATTAGTTTAAGACAAAATATTAAAAAAATAAAAATTTTATTTTATATCAAAATTTTAAAAATTTGTAAGGTCGTCAAAATTGTCAAAAATTGTCAAAAAAAAACATTATTTTAAATTCTAAAATTAAATTAAAAAATATTAAATATTTTTAATTACAAGTACAGCCATAAATCATGTATATTCAAAGTCGGCATGAAAATCTCCATTAATTTAAGAAAAAATATTTAAAAAGAATTTTTTTTTTAATTTTTATAAAAGTTTTGCAAATTTGTAAGGTCGTCAGAATTGTCAAAAATTGACAAAAAAAAAAGTATTATTTTCAATTCTCAAAATGAGTATGCAGAATTATTAACGTAATAAAATTAAACAGGAAAAAGCTTTCCAAATTAATATTAATGCTTTAATGGCTTAGTTGTGGTTTTTTTAACTTATTTGCCTAAAAATTATCATATTAAAATATCTATAATCAATTATTTAAACAAAGTCATTACAGAGCCATAACATTTTTTAAAATTCAGGTGCAGCCATAAATCATGCATATTAAGAGTCGCCATGAAAATCTCCATTAATTTATGAGAAAATATTAAAAAATAATTTTTTTTTAATTTTTATAATAGTTTTGAAAATATGTAAGGTCGTCAAAATTGTCAAAAACTGACACAAAAAGTATTATTTTAAAATCTCAAAATAAGTTTGTAGAATTGCTAACGTAATAAAATTAAACACAGAAAAGCTTTCCCAATTGAAATTAATGCTATAATGTTTTAGATATGGTTTTTTAAACTGATTTTTCTAAAAAAAAATTCTAAAATTTCTATGGTTAAATATTTAAGGGGGGTATACATGTAAGCCGAAATTTTTTTGGGCAAAATTTTTTTTTGCTTAAAAAAATACTTAATAAAAATAGTTTAATAAATATGCCATGAAATTTTTGTGTTCAAATTCGAATTCGAAGTACCTTAATTTAATCATATGCGCGGGCTATACAAGTGTAAAAGTGCGCGCGTCGAAAACTTTAAACGACACTTTCTTCACTCTTATTTTTAACGTTTTTGGCTATGCTATGGGCAGGATTCAGAAAGAACTTGTGATGGTCTGTCGTGCCTCGGGTAACTGCGGGACGTTCAGGATCCATTAGGAATTAATTTGGTTCAGGCGTGGTTGCTGTAAGAGATCCCCGACCCGATTTCCCAGGAAGAACACAGAAGGTTTATACAGTAAGAATATAGTAGTAAGGTTTTATTTCGTATATTCAGCTACAGGTTTGTTAAGATATCTGCGCCAGGGGCTGAAGAGCTGCTCTCGGATGATTGTCGTCGCCCGGCCTCTCGCGTCACGTTTCTTCGGGCAGTGGCGTACCTATGGGGGAAACAAGTTAGTGTCGGGCCTGGAAGCCGTCTCGGAGAGAAGTTTCGTTGGGCTCGACAAGCCGTCTCAGAGAGAAGTTTGTTGTTGGGCTCGACAAGCCGTCTCAGATAGAAGTATGATTGTTGGGCTCGACAAGCCATCTCGGAGAGAAGTTTGTTGTTGGGCTCGATAAGCCGTCTAGGAGAAGAGTTGTTGTTGTTGTTGGGCTCGACAAGCCGTCTAGGAGAAGAGTTGTTGGGGCTCGACAAGCCGTCTAGGAGAAGAGTTGTTGTTGGGCTCGACAAGCCGTCCCGGAGAGAGAGTTGTTGTTGTTGGGCTCGACAGCCGTCTAGGAGAAAGTTGTTGTTGGGCTTGACAAGCCGTCTCAGAGAGAAGAGTTGTTGTTGGGCTCGACAAGCCGTCTCAGAGAGAGTACTGTTGGGCCCTCAAGCCGTCCCAGCGAAAGCACTGTTGGGCCCTGAAGCCGTCTCAGCGGGGTTAGGATTGGTTATTGGGCCCGGAAGCCGCCTTAGGGAGATTGGGGGGGAGAAGAGGGGAACTACGGGAAAACTAGCTACAATGTATCGAAGTGAACCGGATCGAATGACCCGGTCTAACAAAATGACTTCGCTGCTGACTACTGGATGTGTGCTGGAAAGTAGGCTTACCTCATCCGATCGCTGTCGGCTGCTAAGTGCTTTTTCCAGCGGCTGCGGCCCGTCTTTTATAGCGATCTGGCGGGTTTTAGTGTGCCTGCCTCTCTTTCTGGCGTTAGCCACTTTCTGGCGTGTGCCTAACGCCTTTATCGCGCGATGGCGCGCACGCGTTTTTAAATTCAAATGTTCGTTTTTGCCTGCTTCTTCTTCTTTATCTCTTATATATATGTGCGCGGCACGCGTCACAAATCGAAGTTGGCCACGCGCATCCGGAATTGCAACAGTAAGTAAAAGTCCAAGAGCAACTTCCTGGCTTCGGTCAATAGCTCCCAAACGGTTCTGGCTACAGCGTCTGATCCACTTTCCTCTGCAGCGAAGACAACGGCAAAGGTCCGTCGTTGGCAGAGGCAGCGACAAAGTTTTTGGGTATATATATGGCAATTTCTGTAAACATATTTATTTCCATCGTGTTTAAGGCGGTGTCGATGTTGGTACTGTACGTACCAGCGGTCTCGATGCTCTTGGCGTTTTCTGGAACGGGTTCCAAATCGTGACCCATTTCAGCCCGTTATGGGTCAACCCTCTTACACCAGGACCCCCTTACACGACCGCCACGAGTGGTGCCGGTAAGGATTCGCGGCCTTCGTTGTGGCCGGTCATGCCGTAGCCCTCTCGGCGTTTTTCTGGGCGCTACTGTTGGCTGTCAGTGAGATCTCCGAATGAAGATGGTCCCAGGCATTTTGCAGGGCGTCTCCAAGGTACTGGGCTACCATGGTCTTTACGGTTCTATTTTCCCTCTCCGTGAGGTTCTGGAGTGGCGTGGTGTACTGCATCTTCATTCTCAAGGATCTGCAAAATGATTGATATGCACGGCTGGTAAAGTGCGTCTTCTCGCAGACGAGGGTCTTTGGTATCCTGAACCGGCTTAGTATGCGTTCCCAAAATGCTCGCTCCTTTTTTGGACCGTGGTAGGGGTCCCACGCAGTCGGCGCACAGCACGTGAAAAGGTTCGTCAACATGTCGCGTAAACATCCTTCCGGCCGGCTTTTCCTGGCTCTCCTGAAATTTTTGGCAGCTGGGGCACCGTCGCACATACTGTGCAATCTCTCTGTTTGTGTATGTGTGAGGAGGCTTAGATGCCTGGCAAATAGTGCATAAACTAATTGCCTTTGAGGTGCAGATGATTACTGACTTTATTGGTAAAAACATAACGGTATTTATAGCTAAAAAGTAGTTAACAAATATGCTGATGTTTGCAGAATATAGTGTAAAAGAGTAATATAGGTTACGGTGTTGCTTATCGAATATGCGGAAATGAGAACATTGCCTCATTTCACTTCATTCGTCGTCAGTAGAATATCATATGCGCTTGACCTGGTAACTTTACTTTATTGTGGCTTCATATGACATTGCTGCGACTGACGAACTACAAACTATGCATCATTGCTATTGTCGTAATTGTTGTCGCGACTTAACATTCTCCCGGCCGTTGAACAGGTGTTCAACCGTCGCTGATGTCGAACGCAAAACTCCGTGGGGTAGGTTCGGGTATTGGCTGCTCACTTGTTGTCCGGGGCTTGGAACTTCGTCGTCGTGGTTTCCAATTGCTGCGTCGTGTTTTATACCAACTGCAATGATCAGTATGATTGATACTGCTAGGGCCACGTAGGCCGCTATTTGATGATGTTGTACAGCGCTGACTTCATTCTCCCAT
>VNJS01007955.1:0-11424 GCA_008042575.1 Drosophila watanabei
CAATTGAGCAGAATTAGTCTAGAAAATATGTTCATGTAAATAATACTTCTGAATTATCCAAGATATATTAAGATATATATTAAGACCTCCAATTAAATCTGATTTTTCTCTTTATTTTTTTTATGACGTTTGCATTTCTTTTATACATTTAATTAAATATAAACGTGAGGCAGTAAAAGCGATGTCAAAGAAGGATGGACAAAGTCATCATCCGTCCAACCACCCAGTTCTGTAATTCAATCCCCAGGAATAAGCTTCTCCTTCAACGCAAACAATCAGAACAATGGGTAAAATATGTGGGGGGAGGGGAATGTTGACGTGGGCAGGATAATGGCTAACAAATGCCAGGACAAAATAGCCAGCGATATATATTTAATACCTCAAACAAAATTGCATAATGACAAAATCAACGCATGCATAATTAATAATAACAAGCAGTGCACACAACACAACGGGGGCAACGTGGGAGGATAGAAAGGGCTGGTGGGTGGAGAAAGCTTTCCCAGTAAGCCACTTATAAAAGATTGGCCACTTGCACATGGCAAAGAACTGAAAGGACTTTAAGAAGAGAGATACATATGGAATACTTACTTTTTTTTATAATTAAAATGAAACTTAAATGTATTAAAGATTTTGAAAATTGCGAACGTAGAATAATATCAGCGAATAATATTTTAATTATTAATTAGGTGGGAACCCCTTAAATTACGAATGCCCTTCCGCTCAATATATATATTTGTTTTCTATTTGTATTTTCCTACTTAATTAAAAATCCCGAAGCTAGTTTTAAATAGCAAACTGGACGATGTTCGAGTTGACCATCGCAACATTTGACATTTGCTTCCGTGGGAACTTGCATGGCATCCTGTTTCTGGAGCACTCCAACGACATTTTTCCTTCAACATCCTTGCCATTTTCCAGCAGCTCCAGCATATTGCTAAACACAGAAGAAAAAATACGGCATCCCTTTGGCAATTTAAATTGGGAATATTTTTGATATATTATACCTTATATATATAAAATATAAGATAATAATAAATAGAACGGCAGCTGCTTATCTTCTTCTTCGGGCAGCCAAAGTATGACTCCGAATTAACGAAAGCACAAGATATCCTTTATTAATAAAAAAAAATATATATATATATTGCTCTGTGCTGTCGTATGTTCTGACTTATTCCGACTCTTAAATATATAACCTGCAATAGCAGAAGTTTAATCAAAACACATGGCTGTTAATGCAGGTCAAATTATATTGTACAATATTTTTTTCTCTGTTCTGGTCAGTAGCCTGCTCCTTCGTCAGTTCGTTCATCTGAATCAAGCCAAGTGTCTGAAATGCGTTTGGGATGCTGTTTCCTATTTGTGTTTGCCTTTGTCAAACATGCATTTTTATTATGCAGAGGACGTCCTCGTCATTTTCAATTGCATCCCCACTTAGCCCCGGTCCTGGTCTTTGTCTAATCCCTCTGCTTTTTCTCCTCTTTGCAGTGTGAGACTCGGTTGGAACCCATAGGCGTCGCGCTGAACGGCCCCGGCCTAAGGGGCCATGACGCGTTGGCCCTTTAATCTACTTCTCTTGCTGTCGGTGGCGGTACGCGACTGTAGCAATCATCGCACGGTTCTCACAGTCGGCTACCTAACGGCTCTCACTGGCGACCTCAAAACGCGCCAGGGGCTGGCCATATCCGGCGCCCTGACAATGGCCCTGGATGAGGTAAGAAATGGAGGTAATTTAGATTTAAGTACTGAGAAATGATTAAAGTGAAGTTAAAATATTTAAAGTCGTTCAGTGATGCCTATTATATTATTTTTAAAATTATACATTGGATTATTTTAGATTCTGCTATCGGATCTTAAGCAATAGGTTCAAAATCTGTTTTTGACTTGAATATGAGAAGCAAACAAAAAAAAAAATTCTACGCAACTTATCCAAGACCTTTATATAGTTGAACTTTTCGTTTTATTTTCCGGTCACAGGTCAACAAAGACCCTTATCTACTGCCAAATGTGACGCTGGACCTGCGCTGGAATGACACCAAGGGTGACACTGTACTGGCCACTAAAGCCATTACCGAGATGATATGTGACGGCATCGCCACCATTTTCGGGCCGGAAGGACCATGCTACGTGGAGGCCATCGTCTCACAGAGTCGTAACATTCCAATGATTTCCTATGTACGTATTTCGAGTCCGACTCGATATGCATATGCTATTACACCCTGACATGCTCATAGACAATCTCATACGACGCATTTTTCAGACACCTAAATTGTAAATTTCTGGTTTCTCCATCATTCCCTTTTTCTCTCTTTTTGATAGAAATGTGCAGAGTACCGTGCATCCGCCATACCGACATTTGCCCGCACCGAACCGCCAGACACGCAGGTGAGTAAACTGGTCGCAACAGGTGGCCAAGACAGGTGGGTGGTGGAGAGTGGGGGCTCGGGAAGAGAAAATGCTTTGCCATGCCATCCTTGTGGTGTCTTTGTCGCTCGGCAGGGGCAGCTATTTAGCCTTGGATTATCCCCGAACCGAGAACAACAACAGGCAACAGGAAACCATAAGGATGCTAAAACAAAACAGTTGGGGTCAATATAATATGGCTTAACTCTAGAATAATTAATTTGTTCTGTTCGTAGTACTTTTACCCAAATTCTAAATCATTCAATTCAAATCGTATAATTATAAAGTTTTTTGAATGTGCCGTTGGATAAGGAAAGGCTTTGGACAGAAAGTAAAAAAAGCCTAAATTATTCAATTAAAATTGTATATGTAAAATTATGTATAAATAATTATAATAACCATCACTGAAGAATCTCTTAAGATAACGTAATTAAGTTTTGTGTTATTTTTCTTGATCCACCATTAATGAGGCTTTTCAGAAGCTGACGTCTACTTTAACCATTTAATAAATAGTTTAATGACAAGATACATTAATACATTTATGTACTTTTAATTTCGGGGTACCTACAAGAAACTGCGCCTGTATTTGCTTAAACTAAATTAATATATCAAACTAATAATTAAAAAATTTGCAATGCTTGAGACGAGTAGTCATTTTTGATGAATCGAGTAATATGGCATTTGTTTCTTTTTATGTTATAAAATACCATTATTTTTTCGTCATGAAACAAAAAAGCAAACTATATATACATACATATGTGTGTACATATGTACGTATGAGCTGATTTCGCACAGTCCACGTAATCCATTCGGATTTGTCTTGCTATAACTTATATGGTACACATCACATTTTATATTTTTCAGGTCGTTAAGTCACTGATTGCCCTTCTGCGCTATTATGCGTGGAACAAGTTCTCTATTTTATATGAGGACGTCTGGGCTCCAGTGGCGGATCTTCTGAAGGATCAGGCCATGGAGCGGAATATGACCATCAACCATAAGCAGTCGTTTATTGACAATCGGGCTAAATGCTGCGAGAAGTTTATGGACTGTTGTCGATCTGGGTATTGGTATCAGGTAAGTTTATAGAGGAATACAAATACATATTTATGTATCCCAGAATATTTTTAAAATAAAAATAAAAATTTTACTTCTCACAGTTGGTTCAGAATACTATGAACCGTACTAGGATCTACGTTTTTCTGGGACAGGCAAATAGTCTAGTAGACTTTATGAGTTCCATGGAGACCGCTGGATTGTTTGCTCGTGGCGAGTACATGGTGATATTTGTTGACATGATGGTTTACTCCGAGAGGTATTTTTTTTTTTTTTTTCAATTAAATATTTAAATTCTGAACAAATCTCTTAAAAATTATCAACATTGATTTCAGGGAGGCGGAGAAATATTTGCGAAAGGTCGACCAGATAGCGCAGATGTCAAATTGCCACAGCACGGAGAATTTCAACCAACTAGCCCGTAGTCTGCTCGTCGTCGCCTCCACACCGCCAACAAAGGGTTACGCGCAATTTACGGAACAAGTGGAGAAGTACAACTCGAAGGATCCGTTTCATTTCGATATTCCAAAACTCTTCGTGGACAGTAAATTTACAAAGGTAAGTAACCAATGTTTTAAAACAATGTAAGTAGTCCACTAATAGCGAACTTATCGTAAATTATTGACGAAATTATTGGCAATATTGAAATAAATAGATCAATAGCAGGAATATCATAAACGTTTCAAGCTAGATATGTTGTTCTATAACCATTTATTTTCTTGGACTTTCAGTTTATATCCATCTATGCCGCATACCTTTACGATTCTGTGAAGTTATATGCTTGGGCTGTTGACAAAATGCTTCGCCAGGAGACGCGAGTACTGACCGACGAAGTGATCTTTGAAGTGGCTAGCAACGGCACTCGAGTCATCGATACCATTATTAAAAATCGTACTTACATGAGTGAGTTCCAAAGAGTCGGAATTGCTTTCAAAGTCCTTTTTAATTTCTTTTCTTCTTTTCCCGAAGGCATTACTGGATCTACGATTAAGATCGATCAGTACGGCGACTCGGAGGGTAACTTTTCAGTCCTGGCCTACAAGCCTTACAAGTGGAACAACTCGAACGGCATTGCTTGCAACTATCACATGGTTCCTGTAGCGTATTTCCATCAAGGCGAAGAACTTCCAGTGAGTGAGTCGTCTTCTCTTTTTTAGTTCGCCTTTCTTTCAATTGGTTCCCGCTTATATTGCTGGCCTCAACAACAACAAAAACAATCTAAACTCATTGTTTCGATAATTTCATTGTGCACGGCAGGAGTACAAGCTCATCAACGGCTCCATAGACTGGCCCTCAGGTGGCGAGAAGCCCACAGATGAACCTATGTGCGGATTTGCTAATGAGCTGTGTAAAAAGGACGACACTCACTACACTTCTACTGTCGCCGCCGTTGTCCTGGGTGTGCTGCTCTTTTGCTCTGGAGTGATCACCATGAGCATCTACCGCAAGTGGAAAATTGAGCTTGAGATCGAGGGTTTACTCTGGAAAATTGACCCAAACGAGATTAAGGGTTATTCCGGTAACGAGATTGTCTCATCACCCAGTAAAGTGAGTAAAACAGCCCAAGAAAGACAAAAATATATTATTTAATAAAAATTTTAATTATTTAAATCCACAGGTCAGTTTAATGAGCGCCCAGAGTTATGGATCTCGCTGGACAAACCAGTTTGTGACCTCCTCGGGACGTCTGCGCGGCGCTGTAGTCCGCATTAAGGAGCTAAAGTTCCCAAGGAAGCGTGACATATCTAGGGAGATTATGAAGGAGATGAGACTGCTGCGGGAGCTGCGTCACGACAACATCAACAGCTTCATTGGAGCTAGCGTGGAGCCTACTCGCATTCTGCTAGTCACCGAATACTGCGCAAAGGGCAGTCTGTACGATATCATTGAGAACGAAGACATCAAGCTCGACGATCTTTTTATTGCATCACTTATTCATGACCTGATCAAGGTGGGCAGAAATAAGCTGACTAAATGGAAAAATTGCGTTCTAAAACGAGGCTGACTTACTCCATTGCAGGGCATGATCTACATACACAATTCCCAATTGGTTTATCATGGCAACCTTAAATCCTCGAATTGTGTGGTCACCTCACGCTGGATGCTCCAAGTAACAGATTTCGGGTTGCATGAGTTACGCCAGTGCGCCGAGAATGAGTCCATTGGAGAGCATCAGCATTATCGAAGTTAGTTTTTTTCTTTTTATCTCGTAGGGGAAAAAAAATTTATGAAATGGTTTTGCGCTTCTAGATCAATTGTGGCGTGCTCCGGAACTATTGCGTAACCATATCCACGGCAGCCAGAAGGGCGATGTCTACGCCTTTGCCATCATAATGTACGAGATATTTAGTCGTAAGGGTCCTTTCGGACAAACCAACTTTGAACCAAAGGAAATTGTAGACTACGTTAAGAAGCTGCCGCTCAAGGGCGAGGATCCGTTTCGGCCGGAGGTGGAGTCCATTATAGAAGCAGAGTCCTGTCCTGATTATGTACTGGCCTGCATTAGGGACTGCTGGTCTGAAGAGCCCGAAGAACGTCCCGAATTCAGTGTCATACGGTAAGCATTTCACCGAATGTAATTTTAATAATCAATTAATTTATTAATTGATTTACACAGTAATCGCTTAAAAAAGATGCGCGGCGGTAAGACCAAAAATATTATGGACCAAATGATGGAAATGATGGAAAAGTACGCCAATAACTTGGAGGACATTGTTAGCGAGCGTACGCGTCTCCTGTGCGAGGAGAAGCTGAAGACGGAGGATCTGCTCCATCGAATGCTGCCGCAATCGGTGGCTGAGAAGCTGACCATGGGTCAGGGAGTCGAGCCGGTGTCCTATGATTTGGTAAGTTAAAAGTAAAAAAAAAGGATTAAAAAAAGAGAGCAATTGAAAAATTCTAACTTTTTATTTATCTTTTTTTAAGGTTACTATATATTTTAGCGACATTGTTGGCTTCACAGCAATGTCGGCGGAGAGCACACCGCTGCAAGTGGTGAACTTTTTGAATGATCTCTACACGGTGTTCGACCGCATCATACGCGGCTATGATGTATATAAGGTGGAGACGATAGGCGATGCCTATATGGTGGTAAGCATCAGGACTTGTTGAAACTAAAAAAAGGGCTCTAAATAAGTACGATTTTATTTGTCTTATTTTATTGTTGTTTCTTTAGGTCTCGGGTCTGCCCATTAAGAATGGGGACCGTCATGCCGGCGAGATAGCATCGATGGCTTTGGAGCTGCTTCAAGCAGTAAAGCAGCACCGCATTGCTCATCGTCCCAATGAGACGCTGAAGCTGCGAATCGGGATGCACACGGGTCCTGTGGTAGCCGGCGTTGTTGGCCTCACTATGCCAAGGTACTGTCTATTTGGTGACACGGTCAACACAGCTTCGAGGATGGAGAGCAACGGCGAAGCGCTAAAGATCCATATTTCGAATAAGTGCAAGCTGGCGCTGGACAAACTGGGCGGCGGCTACATAACTGAGAAGCGCGGCCTAGTGAATATGAAGGGTAAGGGCGAGGTGGTAACGTGGTGGCTAACCGGAGCAAACGAGAACGCGATTCAAAAAAAGCCGGTTGACATGATGGACATGCCGCCTCCGCTGTTCAGTCGCCCGCGAAAAAGTCCCAAACTGAATCCCGACTCTCGGCAGCCCAGCATTCAGGCCATGCACTTCTGCGGCACCGGTTCGAGGCGTCAGAGTAGTGTGCCTAGGCCGGCGGACCTAGAATCCACCTACAGTTTGCAGGGGTCCGTGCGGGACTCGCCACGCATGGTCAGCAAAAGGGACAGGGACCGGGAGCGACCCTCTATCAATGGTCTGGGCTTGGGAGGACACTTTGTGGGCGGAACACTTCTCGAATCTGCCCAGGCTTCGCTTAGCACACTGAATCATTCCGAAACAAACGAAACGAACTGTGATATGGATGGGGGATTGGGAGGAGGAGTGTCCGGGTCAGGATCTGGATCTGGATCTGGATCTGGACTAGTTCGTCAACCCAATGCGTTGCACAAGCCGTTGGCCATGGTCCGTCCGCACCGGATAATCAGTGCCGCCCAGTTACCGCAACTCGGCGATCCCGAGGATGACTCAACTGCAGAGATGCTGTTACGCGAATCCCGTTCCCTGGATCCCATGCCCATGCAGCACCTGCGGAAGCGGCACGACAGAGTCAAACTTCCTCCCTCTAAGCTGTCCAAGAACAATTCCCGATCGCTAGACACCGGCGTATCGCTTATCAGTGGTAACCCCAATGGTGAAGTGGAGACGACGAGTCAGGATATGGATATGGATGATGAGATGTCCGCCAATCCGGTTGATGCCAACGATGGCTACGACGATGAGTTGGGCCTACTTATGCGCCACGACAACGGACAGCTGCCCACGCTTCGATATTCGGGCAGTTTTCCAAATGCCCAAGTCAGCATAGTTCCTGCAGGAGGCGGAGGTGGTAGCAGTAGCTCTGGAAGAACCAACTGTGGCAAGCACCTGAACAACAACTGCAACGGCGGAGTGAACATAGAGGATGATCTAGAATCGCCACTGCTTCAACGGCAGGCATCCCTATCGGTTCCTCCGGAGGAGATGCTAGCGCACAACAAGCGCTGGCATTCGCTGGAGCACATGGATGGACCTGGTGGCCATGGCGGCAATAGCGTGAGCTACGCCGCCGACATTGAAAACCGCCACCCTGGAGGCAGGGGTCTGGACTTTCTCAGCGGATCATCCTCCAGTCCTCAGCACAGAAACAGGCCAGGGGGAAGCAGCAAACTTACCAACTGGATGTCCAACTTTTTCAAGGGCAACGGCGTACGCAGCGGCGAGGCTAGGCGAGTGGGAATCCTGCCCAGCGGTGTGCAGGGAGCACGAACCGGATTCACTGACATGGCGGCTACGGCATCGGCCACCCGGGATCGTGAGAGTATAGTGTAGAAAATAGCGAAGAAGCAGAGGTATAACTAAAATAATGTAAGAGGAGCGTAAAACCAGCAAGAGCGCTGGAATGGAGGAGATGGTAAAGTTACTCAGGAACCGTGTCGAGCAGGAAACGATCGTCTGTGGCTTATTTCTTTGTATTTTATGTAAATGTATTGTAGTTTGTATCGATCGAACGATTTGTGTATCTGTGTTTGCGATTTGCCTTGATTTATAAGCGCGAGGAAGGAGCCTATTTTAAAAAAATTAGCTTTGCAATTGCGCGATTTTATAAATGGCTTATGGAACTTCGACTAACCTTATAAAAATCCAAATAAGTTCTGCAATTTGGAAGATTTCTATGTATGCAGAAGCTAAAGCACAAGTAATTTATAAGCTAACTCTTCATGCATACACATATGGGAGATATTTGATAACTCTACATTCATGCACATTTTGGAGATACTTGATAACTCTACATGCATACACATATTGGAGAAGCCGAAAAACCGTCTAGTCACAAGGTCTTCAGACTAGTAATTGTTTTACATAAAACACACACACCCACACATCTAACTGTACGTTTGTAAATGTAACACACACACATATTTATGTATATGACGATGAAGAATCAAAATCAAATATTTTATGTAAATGAAAATGAAAATTTTGCTTCCTATACAAGAGATGCGCAGAAAATAAAAGAAAATAAAAAAGAAAAACAAAACAAAAATGCTTAATACAGAAACTAGTTAATTTATATATGTATGTATTGGAAACGAAAAATGAGGGTGGAAAAATGTAATGAATCAATGCTAGTTTATAATTAGGTGCGCGTGATTGTACGTAGTTTTTAAGTCCCTACAACTAAAAGCATAATTTTAATGAATAAAATCGTTTTGATCGATTGTGAGCAGAGAAGTGCCAGAGAAGGCGCCCGACCGATGTGTGGTGTTTTTTAGCTGTATGTATGTATGTATATTTTTAAAAGAAAATTTGTTAAATTTGCCATATATAAATACACACCAGAACTATTAAAAATGATACTTCCTTATTTTCGTTATTTTGATACTTTATCGCTTGTGTAGTTTTTACTATATACCTTGTGTCGGCATAAACATATGAGTAGCCATTTATATTTATGACCTGCTTCACATCGCACTGTTAACGTATCAGATAAAAGATTTGATGAGCTTGTTGAAAAAAAAAAGGTTTCGACTCTAATTTATCTGAAGGGAAAGGACTTTTAGAATTCTGTAATATTCGTCGAAATTTTAAAACAATATCGGCTTGTTTAATATAATAACCGATTTGAATTTATTTCGGGTCTTACATCTCTTAAAAAAACATTGGTGAAACTTTTTTATTTCTCATATAATTGGTAACTAAACGAAATAATTAGAATATCCTTGCAAGCTTTTATAATTTAATAATTTTTAGTCAGATGTTTCCAATGTCCGTCTCTGCATTTTTCCGAAATATGCATGTTCCTGATCAGCATCAACGATCTAGCCATGTCCGTTTGCCCGCTTTAACGCTAAAGGAAGCAATTAATTAGAATATAAGGTAAAATGACCAGATCGCCTAGACTATATCATATAGCTGACATTGAAACGATCAGGAAAATCATTATTAATTCGTTTTTCAGCGCACTGTTATATACGCCGAGATATGACAATTATGCATTTTTTCGCGTAATTATTAATTATATGCCAATCTGACGAATATGTTTTATGGTTTCCACAGGAGCAATCAGCAAATGTACAGGAAATTTTAAAACTGTGAATGTAAAATATGTAAAAGATATGTAAGAAATATATTTGCAATATGCAAGAGTATACAAACTTCGGCACGCCGAAGTTGCCTTCTTTTTATAACCTTGCAGCGTATTATAATTTCAATCAGAAGTTTGCAACGCAGTGAAGAAGTCATCTCCGACCCTATAGAGTATATATATTCTTGATCAGCCGAATCAATCTAGCCTCGTCCGTCTGTCCTCCCACTCGTACTTAAGTCGAAACGAGCCAGATCCGACAACTATATCATATAGCTGCCATACAAACGATCCGTAAATTTGTAGAAAAATATTATAACTTCACCGTTTTTTAACATATCTTGATCAACTCTCGGTTTTGAGCTTTATATATTGTTTTAGATTTTTGGATTTAATTTTATAAAAATCGGACGACTATATTGTATAGCTGCCATACAAACATTCGGTAAATGAGGGTGAAAATGGTGCTCTCGGAATCTGTTCAAATGTTTTACTGTCACGTACAGTAAAAATCCCAACGTTTCGCACTTAACGTACTCTGTCGATTCCAGCCTCCTTGCATGCAAAACCGAAGCACTTGACTTGGGAGTTATGTTTGATGCAAAATTCCTTTTCATTGATCATATCAATTATATAGTTCCGAAAGCGTATGCTATGTATGGTTTTATAAAACGTAATGCTGCTCAATTCACTGACCCGTATACAAAGCTTAGCTTATTTTTTTCCTTTGTGAGGTCTAAGCTAGGTATGCTTCCTTTGTTTGGAACCCGAGGGGATCCATACATTCTTACCGCCTCGAACGCATTCAGAAAAAGTTTTTATGTTTTGACCTTAATTCTCTTAATTTCCATGAACCCGCTCCCTCCTATTCCGATAAATGTCGTCTTGTACACTTGTCTTCTTTACATGACAGAAGAATCGTTGCGAGGCATAGTTATCATTTTTGACATTATCTCAGGCAAATTTGATTGTCCTGCATTATTAGTTACATAAATTTTGCTGTTCCGGTTAGGCATCTAAGAACTTTTGAACCGCTTTTCCTGCCTATTTGCATAATTAACTATGCTTCAAATGAGCCCATTTCTAGGGCCTTAACGTACATCAACATTCAGCCCCCAAACATGCGATTGGATCCTGGCTTACCAAGGGTCTTAATTAAAAAAAAGTTGTTTCAATACTTAGCCCCAATCGTTTAGTTAAGATATAGTTAGGTAACCAGTTAAAGGTTAACGTTGGCAAAATAAATAAATAAATAAATAAATAAATAAAT
>VNJS01007955.1:11476-42518 GCA_008042575.1 Drosophila watanabei
TAAATAAATAAATAAATAAATAAATAAATAAATAAATAAATAAAAAAATAAAATTATATTTTACTTTACATGTACAAAATGTAAAAAGATGTGAGACTGTAAAATAAAATGAATTTGAAAGTAATTCATATTGTCATATTAGATAGGGATAGATTATAATTGATACAATTGAAATCTGCAAGGGTATACAAACTTCGGCGTGCCAAAGTTAGCTGCCTATCTTTTATGTATCCCTTCTAGTTTTTACTAGACTACTAAATTGTCACATTGATCTCAGGAATTTAAAAACAAAGTAAAATGGTTTGAATCTAAAGTTGTAACGTTTTGAATAAATGGTTAAATGACTTAATCGACTATGCTGATGTTGCTGCTTAAGAATGTACATAGATTATAGAGAAGAACAATTTTCTATGAATTACAAGGTTATAACTAAAATTATAATTATAATTAAATAAAATTATTTTTCAAGGTCAAACGTTGTTAAAAACAAATGAAATTTAACCCCATTTTGAATATGAAAATAAAACTTCTATTGCTTTTGTTCTGATATTTTTAAAATTCTTTTTTTTCCGCCAAAAGGCATGTGCCGAAATAAGTGGCAACGCCAGATCCATGAGATTGAGCTGCCACTCATCACTTTTAGTATATTTTCTGGTACTTCTCCGAGTGTGGTATATATTTAAGGAGGACGGTCACACTGGCGATTTTGGAAAACAAAGCAATTATCGTATCTTTTCGCGTTTTGGTCATTGTTTAATATAATTTCATTGACTAAAGTCGCGCCATAGCAGCTAATTGTATATATTTTTATACCCCCTCCCCGTTTGCTTGTTGAGCTTGTGCTGAGTTTTCTTTTGCATGTTGAGCGACAGCGCAAAAGAAAGTTTGCACGGAGAACAACAAAGCAGGTAATTTGACCTCGCGACGAAGGAGGAGCTCATCGAGATGCAGAACTACGGCTCCGGGGCGGCGGCGGCGGCAGCAGCAGCAGCTCCGGCCGTAAAACGCCGTACAGACAGCTACGAGGCTGCCCAGCACCATCCACAGTCGCCAGAGAGCGACGAGGAGTACGTAAACACAAGGGTGTTGCGGCGGCAAGTGCAGCTGCAGTCCACCCCGGTGGCCCCTGTGGTGCCCATGCCCATGCCCATGCCTATGCCGAACACTAGTGCTCCCTCCTCCGTGGAGGGGCATGTCGAGCAGCCGGAGTTCCCAGGCTCTTCGGCCGCATCATACCAAGAAGAAAGGATGCGCCGGAAGCTGCAGTTCTTCTTCATGAATCCCATCGAGAAGTGGCAGGCCAAGCGCAAGTTTCCCTACAAATTTGTGGTGCAGGTGGGTTTGCCGTCGGATCGGATTTCTTCGATTCGGATCTGTTAATTGCTGTCGCGTGATTCCGCTTCCACGATACGGGGTTTGGGGGCGGACCTCTCGGGTGACACATCATCCCACAAACTTAACCAGTGGGCTCAATTTACAGACTCGCTTAATCAACGTGCTCCAGGCCCCATTGTTTGTTTTAGTCTTAAATGTAAAATGTGTAGATACGAAAAGGTGAGGCTCTTCCATTTGGGGCAGAGTCAACCCGCTTTTGATTACAGTGAGGGCTTGCTAGAGTGGACTAATTTATCTAAAAAGGTTTTATTAACAGAACATGTTTATTATAACATCTGTGTGTCGAGGCTGTTGGCATAATAAAAAAATTTGATTTAGTCGCCTATTAATACGTAATTCATGCAACATTCTTATAAGTACCTTTTTGTTCAAGTTTACTTAAACACTTTGCAACCATTGTTAGAAGCATCCTTCGTTAGAAGTTTTAAGCCTAAACAATGATCCGAATTTATTCTATTCACCCTCTGGGTTGCTTACTGTATTTGCCATGCAGTATTAAGCCTGCTCTGTTCTTATCGATGTTATCGTTATCTATAAGGTCTAACTATAGTTAGGTAGAGTACGTAATAAACCCGAGGAAATTTCGCGTATTTATTAGCCAGACACTGCGTGCGGGCGCATTCGTACAAGTTTTTAAGTTATTTAACAGTATGACAAAGGCTAGCTTCTAGGGGACTTTTTGGGCATGATTAATTGGAAAATGGGTTGGGAACCAAAATTCCAAAAACAAACATGATTGGCCTGAAATGAAGGTAGATTTGCCACAGATAAATATTAATAAATACAATTTGACGCATGCCCTACCACAGCATAGGTTGGTATTTATTTATAGATAAGCTTTCTAGATCACTGATCGCCCTCCTTTACGGTTTGCTGACTGACGCACAGACTTGTATGCGACCAAATAAATAGGAGGACAACCTAATATTTAATTTAAAATGAAAATAATAAGTACTTATCCATATATAAATGACGTCAAAAATCAAAAATCTTACTTGTTATCACTTGCAGATTGTAAAGATTTTTCTGGTGACTATGCAACTGTGCCTTTTCGCCCACTCGCGGTATAATCACATTAACTATACGGGTGATAACCGTTTTGCCTTCTCGCATCTCTTCCTGCGCGGCTGGGACTCATCGCGCGAGGTAGAGAGCTACCCGCCGGCGGTCGGTCCCTTCGCACTCTACCTGAAATCTGAATTCTTTGACACCGTGCAGTATGCCGTCGATGGCTATGGCAATGTCAGCCGATCGATCGGACCGTATGACTATCCCACGCCCAACAACACAATGCCGCCGCTGAAGCTGTGCCTGCAGAATTATCGGGAGGGCACTATATTCGGGTTTAACGAGTCGTACATCTTTGATCCGCATATTGACGAAGTGTGCGAATCTCTGCCGCCAAACGTTACCTCCATTGGAGTAGAGAATTATCTACGGCAGCGCGGCGTGGAGGTCAATTTTGCATCGCTCGTCTCCGCTCAGTTGACGTTCAAGATTAAGACAGTGAATTTCAAGGCTAATGGTGGACCGCTCTCAGCTCCGGATTGTTTTCGGTTCGACATAGCCATAATGTTCAACAACCGAGACCATGATGGCCAAATGCTGCTCTCGCTGGATGCGGAGGCGACGCGATTGAAGTGCCACGGAGCCACCGATTTCATTTCGGAGGCCAACTTTGATTCCATGCTGCGTAGCGTCCTCAATATATTCGTCTTACTAACATGCGCACTGTCCTTTGCGCTCTGTACGCGAGCCTTGTGGAGAGCTTACCTGCTGAGATGTACCACCGTTAACTTTTTCCGGTCGCACTTTGGCAAGGAGCTGAGCTTCGACGGTCGCCTAGAGTTTGTGAACTTTTGGTAAGTTGCAGGAGCATTAATTCTAGAAACACTTGCTAATACTGGTTTTACTAGGTACATCATGATCATCTTCAACGACGTCCTCCTGATCATTGGATCCGCTTTGAAAGAGCAGATCGAGGGAAGGTACATGGTAGTGGACCAATGGGATACATGTTCGCTCTTCTTGGGCATCGGTAATCTTCTCGTTTGGTTTGGAGTACTGCGCTACCTGGGCTTTTTTAAAACGTACAATGTCGTGATATTGACGCTGAAGAAGGCAGCACCTAAGATACTGCGATTCCTTATCGCCGCTTTGCTGATCTACGCTGGATTCGTCTTCTGCGGCTGGCTGATTCTGGGACCATACCACATGAAGTTCCGTTCGTTGGCTACAACTTCGGAATGTCTTTTTGCTCTTATCAACGGCGATGATATGTTTGCCACTTTCGCCACACTGTCAAGCAAGGCCACCTGGCTCTGGTGGTTCTGCCAGATCTACTTGTACTCCTTCATATCTCTGTATATCTACGTAGTGCTGTCGCTGTTCATTGCCGTGATCATGGATGCCTACGACACCATTAAGGCATATTACAAAGACGGCTTCCCCACCACCGACCTGAAGGCGTTTGTTGGCACCCGCACCGCTGAGGATATTAGTTCCGGGGTCTTTATGACCGACCTGGATGACTTCGATCAAACCAGCTTCGTCGATGTCATGAGGAACATTTGTTGCTGCTGTCGGCGCTGCAGGCCTGAGCAGGAGCCCGTCCAGGCCAACAGCGGCTACACCAGCCTCTCGAGTATTATGAAGTAATTGGTCAACTACAGGTTGTTCTGTTTTTTGTTTTTGTTTTTTGTCAGCTTTATGTGTGTAGTCGTCGAACATGTTGTTAGCTTTTTTGTATTAATGTTTGTTAGTTTGCCAAAGCACGTGAACCGAGCAACCCCACAATGGACGTATGTACGTACCTATGAGAAATTCGAAAAGCAGCTGCTTAGATCACAACCACTCGGGCTTTTGCCTCTTTTCACTTTCATATTGTTTATATTTCGCCTTGAATTGACTAGCTAATTCGGCATTGACCAGAATAAATATACGAGAAATATAACCTTCTGGGAAAGTGAATACCGCAAAACGCTTGGAAGACCAGAAAATGGCGCCAGTAAATATGGCTAGCATTTGTTACGAAAGATATTATGTGTGTGATATAAGGCGGGAGCAGAATCAGAGAACAATAGAACTTATAATAGGGAAGATATATATATTTTTCCAGGGAAATCGATCAAGATCTTCCATGAGATCAAATGCATCCGAAACGAGTTGACGTACAAATATTATCTATGAGTCAGTCACAGCAACTAAATGTATAAAATATTGATACAGAAGAAGCCTTAGCCTAGAATATGTTAGGAGAATTTATTTTATGTGTACAATTAAAAGTTTGTATGAATATAACCAAAAACCGCAAAACCAATAAAATGTTTACAAAAATCAAATATCAACTACGAATTTAAGGTTTTCATCGATAAAAACCAGGTATTCTTTATTTAATTTGTATATAAATGTGTTTTTTTTAAGCAATTATTTCAATAAATGCGTCCATTGAAGTGCTTCCTGCTTTACACTGTGCACATTGAAACAATGGCGATGATCTCTTGTATGTTAGACCTACTACATAGTAAAAGAAGCCTGAAGCATGATTTTTATAAAATGTGTAATAGTTATGTTGCTGCTGTCACGTTTATCCCCGGGCGATGCGCTGTAGTAAAATGCTTAAAAGGAGGGTAGCGACACTGCAAATAATAAAATTGAAATTATCAGGCAAGACACACTCACCACAAATACTGTGTGTAGGGTAATGTTTTAAAAATATGCAAATATTATTATATATTTTTATACCCTTGCAGGCTATTATAATTTTAGTCAGAAATTTCCAACGCATTGAAGGAGTCAATTCCGACCCTATAAAGTATATTCTTAATTTGCATCAACAGTCGAGCCGATCTAGCCATGTCCATGTCCATGTACGTCCGTCAGTTTTCCGTTCCTACGCAAACTAGTTCCTCAGTTTTGAATCGATCTGAATGAAACGTTCCAGAAAGTCACCTATATACTCTCACTAGTATATAAAATCGGACGACTATAACAAGGAACTGCATAATAACTATGAATATTTTAATATAAAAGAAATTATATTATTATTTTGTAAATGTTTAACATAAATTCATACGATCTGAGATAAGAACTGTTTGTATTATTTTAGAATAAAGGAACTGATTTTATAAAAACCGGATGACTATAATATAGCTGCCTTAGGAGAACGATAGGTAAATGTAGAAGATAAAATTAAACATTAAAAATAATACGAATACGAAAGTATCGAATTGCAATCAGCAAGGGTATACAAACTTCAACGTTCCGAAGTTAGCATCCTTCTTGTTTAAGAGCGGAACCACCTTTGGGTGGTCGAAAAATATTTAATTTGTTAGATATTTTCTCAAGTATAAAAAGTGAAAATGTTTTGAAAATGTATGACCGTTTATTACAACTTATAAAAAGAATACAGAAATTTTTGTAAACGGATGCCGAATTTATATACCGCCTAAGGAGTGTCTTTATTGTGTACCGTCCTAAATTGTGGTCTAGGACAACAAAAAAATGTTTTTTGTTTTAAAACTTTATTAAGGTAGCTTCTGTGTGACAAAGAAACGGTCAAAATTGAATTTTTATCGCTTCAAATTTTTCAGTTTCAGCTTTTTCAGTTCTTAAAATTGACTTTAAAGTAGTAACAAAATATGTTTTTTTTTTTTTTTTTTTATTCAAAAAACAATTGTCTTCAACTGAAATGGAACTTAATTATCTACTAAATAAGTCGTCAAAAGCCCGATCAGTCCAGTTCGGCTTTCTTAATCGTGTACAAAAAAATAGAAAAAAGGTGTTTCGAGGAAAACGCGTTTAAAACAGCTGGCGCTTTTTTGAACACGTCTACCGAGCCGTCCAGTTCAAAAGCTCATAACTTTGAAAAAACTGCAGATATCGATTTTTAAGCAGTATTCTTAATCACTTGTACAATCGAGAAGAACTATTTCCAAAAAATAGATTTTTTTATCCGATAAAGAAGGATCTCCCCCTAATATAACAAAGAAGTAAACACGATTTTGTTTCCAATTTCTGCATTAAATTTAAAACAGAGAAAACAAGAAAGGAAGCTAACTTCGGCACGCCGAAGTTTGTAGTCCCTTGCAGACATATATACGAGTAAGAGTATATACAAGATTATCTACAAAGTTTCATTCAGATAGCTTCAAAGCTGAGAGACTAGTTTGCGTAGAAACGGACAGACAGACAGACAGATAGACGGACATACGGACTAGTGATCAAGAATATTTATACTTTATAGGGTCGGAAATGCCTCCTTTACTGCGTTGCAAACTTCTGACTGAAATATAATACCCTGCAAGGGTATAAAGATACATATGGGCAATTCTCTGATGTCGCACGCGACATTTGTACGCATTCAAACTGAAAAAAACATGTTCTAAGACTTTATTTTAATTTCACATAATTTGAATCCTATAGCTCTTGGTAAGCTCTATAATTGATGAAAAGATCGATTTTGGAAAATTGTTCGTTTGGAATTCGCACGCGACAAAAACATAAGTCGTTTTTTTAAAAACCAATTCAAGCACTGATCTCAGCAAAACCTGATGAGAGATTTTAGTGCAATTTATTTTAATGTATTATGTATAACGTTGTCTTGAATTTATTTATAGTTTGACCTTAAAATATGAAGTAGTTTTTTTTAAGTTGAATGTTTATCGATGTCGCACGCGACACTTTGTTCCATCATACTTTGCACGTTGTTTTTAATATTTAAGTAAATTAGAAGAGCCTATATCCGTCTAATTTCCACTTTTTGCATTGTTCTTGTGATGTTAGGAAACCAAAGTTAAAGCATAATGCCTTTGTTTTAGGTATTTTTATCAAAACAAAACAAGCTGTTTTTTATGATGTTTTTCATTAAAATAATGAAAAATCGCATTTACGCGAAAATGCGTGCGAATATTTCGAAAGCTTTTTTAGAATACGTTAAAGGCTTTAAAATTTGCTCTATTGGAACATTTCCTAAAATTATTATGTTGACATAAATCATTTTAGAGAACTTTTAATTTTTTTGGCCGTGGTTGCTGTTTTCAGAGAATTACCCATATAGCCAAATCGACGCGGCGTGGATATGCCTACTGTTACATAAATTTTCGATGTTAAATTAAAATGTCTTTTACCCTATTGGACCGGGTATTGCTAGCTCAAAATCAAAACATCGAATCTAGATTGGTTCTATGTCCTCCTAAAACCGCAGAAGTACACATATGTATGTACCTGAAAGTCATATCGTATGTATCATCTTAATTTCTTTGGAAATTTAAAGATCAACTTGTGCGATTCAGTTCGAAGTACGATGTGAATATTAAACGCAAAGTACACATGCATGCTTGAAATTTTAAAAATGTTTAAAACAAGAAAATATGATTTCAAAAACACTTCCTTCTTTTTGCATGAACACATGTACTGGCTATAAAAAGGGAAAGGAACTAAAGTTAGCGGGTTCGCAATAATTTTAAAAATATTAATTTGCCCCATTCCCTTTTTTTGCGGTTTTTAGCATGAATTTCATCGAAAATTTTGCAAGAATCCGCTGAAACGAGCTGATCACATTTTAATGAAGTGGAAAACTGGTTCTCCAATTGACGTAAATTTCATCAGGCAGATGTTGTGCGTTTGCGTTGAAGCGGAAACTGTTCAAGCCAAAGACTTATTTTACCTAATCTTAATTGGAAATTCAAGCCGAGAGCCCAGGCCAGAAGCAAGAAGCAGCTGGCAGTCAGCCTTACTCCTCTATGCAAATGTCAAGAGTGGCAAAAAATAGACAATGACAACTCAGAAAGGTCTCTCGACGAACGGCAAAGCACTTTGGCACACTTTACAGCTAAAGCCACCAGGCGGACTGGCCAAAAAAGCAGAAAAACGCTCAAGTTGGCGGCAGTTCGTCACGCCTTAAGACGCCTCTCTGTCAGTTAGCAGTCGTCGCGCCACGGCGTATCACTCTGTGGGCAATAAATGGCTTTAATTTGGCTTTAAAATGATCAAGGTCGCGCCGGGAAAAAATAACAGCTTTTAAATTGGAACGATCAGACGTCAGGGGGGCGCTACTTAGCCATCAAAATAAAATGGGAAAGATGAATCTTTCCTTTGTTGTTTCTGTTTGAAACCGAACATGGAGTACTCTGCTGATTGTCATAAAAACTCTGTATTCAGAATCCAAACAAGATTAGGATTACTATATTTAAGAAGCCATTTATTTTATTAGCATGAAATCTTGAAACTTAGAAAATATTTCAAATTAAATACGGCCCTTAATAAGACTTTTGTATTTAAATTCGTTTAAACAATTGTCTTTTAATTTATAAAAAAATACAGTTCTTGTTTTCCAATTCCTTTCTATGTACATTAATCATACGCACTGTTGCTACATAAGTCAAAAGTTTGGTGTTTTTATTTAGATAGTTGCATGAAATTACTAATTAAAATAGTTTATAACTTAAATAAAAATAAATACGTTTTCGCTTGAATATTAAACAAAACATTGTTTGATTGAATTGTGTCTTATTAATCATACGCACTGTGCCAGCAAGCGGAAAAGGCAACAAACAAAGGGTGTACCCTCTACTTAAAAGATTCCCAAATAAAAAGCCAACTCAAAAGCGCATAAGCATGGTATGCAGGTATGTATTACTTATAATTAAAAACACATTTTTTACGACTGTGTGGGCACGCCCAGACAGAGTGTTAGACTGGCATACACCCAACACTCGTCTCCCAGGCAGTGGGCGGCAGTAGAGAGGCCCGCGAACCTTCTGGATTATGACAGCCGCGATATTATGGCCAAGAATTCCATTTGCATAATGCGAAAAGCCAAATGCAACGAATTGCTCACTCTCAATAAAGGTAGGGGGAGGAATCCGGCGGCCTTCCTCATCTGGCAGACTTCATTATTCCGATAAGTGCCGAACTTTTCTCCTCTCTTCTTTCCGGCCACGATTCGGTCACGATTTCAAGCCAGAGTCAGAGCCAAAGACTTGTGCAACCAACCCAAAAGCCGGGCTGGGCAGTGGACCAGTGATCGGGGATCAGAGCGATCGGTGGAACAGCGCTCTGCGGGAGCTTTTCTCGCGGCCGCGTGGATCGCATTCGGGGTTACCCCTGGCGGCAGAAAGCTTAAAAAACTCACCACAGGCGCTCGAAAGAGCCGTCGCCGCCGCCGTGTAATAAAAGAAGCAAGTCTGACTTCGTCTGGGGCTTTGGTGTCAGAGAGGGGTTCGAGAAATTGTGCGCGGCTTCGTAGCAAACAGTGTAAATGGAGCTTTGATAGCGATCGGAAGGACAAAACTAGCTCTCCGTTGTCCAACGTCCAACGTCAAACGCCAAGTGTTTCTTTCCCAAAGACAGTGTGTTGCCAAAAAAGAAAAAGAGACTATAAACGGTGAAACAGCGGAACGATACTGAACAGATCCCGTGTCGATCCTACGATGGCGAAACTATTCGTGGTTTTCGCCGTTCTGGCTTTGGCGGCCTTTAACGAAGGTAAGGTCTTCCTCCAAAGCAACGTGTACTTTATGCCTCTGACATAGTTTTAGCTTAAGTTTTAATTATTGAGCCTGCAATTTGCATTTGGCTGGCGGAAGTTGTCAAGACGTCAATTAAAACTCAACTCGTTCGGCCTTCAATCGACTTAAAAAACAAAGAAATAAAAGCGACATACGGTAGCAAAAAACAAAGAGGAAAATCAAAACGAAATTGAAAAGCTGTTTTCGAGGCACGAATACGTTGAGGTAACCTTGATTATGCAAAAAAAGGACGAGCAAGGTGCAACTAGCTCAGGGAACAACTTTCATTTTAAAAGGGCGAAGTACGGCTGTCTACCTTGAGCCGAAGAGAAACCCCACTCCGGTTGACATTTGAGCGCCGTGAATGCAGTTTTCTGATTCGCGCCGATCCGATCCGATTCGAGCCGATGCCGCAACTTGACTTTGACAGGCCATCGATCATGATTAGTCTCAACATAAATACTGGCTGGTTGCTGGAGCTGTCACTTCACGGTTATGCAAATACGGCAACTCCCTCGACGACGGGGCATCGAATCTCCAATTGACGTGGACACCGAAGCTAGATGCTGGCCATTAGCAGTTCGCTGTTGCCAACGAGATGCAAAATGTCAAAGTTATAGCGCGCAGGCGCAACGAGTTTCGGAATGCTATCTGTGTTTCGCATGCCGTGTATATATTTCTGTTTCTGCTCGGTTCTCTGGTGACATCGTATTTCATAATGGCAAACGTGTTTTCCTCGACCAACGCAACCAGCCCGACCGCATGCCATGTCCACGAACATATGCACCAATATAGTCGCACAGATCCGTGGTATCTGTGCTTTTGTAAGCCGGAAGTGCCAGCCATGGCGACACGGACCCAACCCACATTTGCTGTGAAAATTCTTCCGGTTTTGCAACTGCAAGCTGCAACTGAACCATTTATATTTTCGGTTTGCAGCCAACGCCAGCGACCCTCTGCTGAGATTCAGGCGACAGGCCACCACCGAGGAGGCCAAGAAGGAGGAGTCCTTCGAGAAGGAGCTCTGCAAGGACAAGGACGCCGGCGAGTGGTTCCGCCTGGTGGCCGGCGAGGGCGACAACTGTCGCGATGTCATCCAGTGTACCTCATCGGTAAGTTTTAACTTAAATTATGTAAAAGACTGGATAAAATGCAAAGTATTGACGAAATAATATTTAAATTTAGCGAAATATTCAAACATTTCAAATTAATAATCAAATGCAAATGCTAGTGTGTTTTAATATAAGTATTATATAAAACAATGCATATAATTCTAAACAAGATCTATTAAAATCTAATTTAAAATGGATTAAAATGGCTTAGTTTGCATATTTATTATATGGAGACTTGATCCCTCAATTTTCTTTTTTTTTTACAACTTCGATAGGGCCTGCAAGCCATTCGTTGCCCTGCCGGTCTGTACTTCGACATTGAGAAGCAGACTTGCGACTGGAAGGAGTCGGTGAAGAACTGCAAGTCCAAGAACAAGGAGCGTCGAGTGAAGCCTCTGCTCCACACGGACGAGCCCTTGTGCCAGGATGGGTTCCTCGCCTGCGGCGATGGAAACTGCATTGAGCGCGGTCTCTTCTGCAACGGCGAGAAGGATTGCTCGGACGGATCCGACGAAAACACCTGTGGTAAGTGCACCACTTCCTAATTAATTAGTTACGATAACGTAAAATATTATTTAGTCTTTATTTACGTCTACAAGAAACCAGCATATGTGATTTGAACAAAAACATAAAAATAAAGATTCATAAATAAGGTAGCCAAATCCCAGAGAAAAAGTTATATAATTAAATCATTTTATTTATAGATATTATATTAAAGTAATTTTTTGTGGGATAAATGTCATAAATAAGTGTCAATTCACGCTTCAAAAATGCCGCCTCACTGCAACCTAAATTTAAGTAAATTAAAATCATGGGGCTACTTAAAGACAACTATTACCAGCCGGGATAAGCCCAGTGGAATTACCAAAAATAATGACAAGAGTGGATAAAACTGAACTGAAAATATAATCACAATGATCACTATTTCAACTTTTATGGAGCACTTTTCCATTATATTTGACATTTGACAACAATGATTCACAGTGATTCAGCACGAATCGGATATAGAAGTAAGCCGCCGCCGAGTGTTGCAAATAGGATTGGCTTTTCCAAAAGCCCGCGGCCAAGTGTCATTACTCCATCAGCGGTAAATCCATAAGTCTTCGAGTGGCTCAAAAGGTTTATGCACAGGCGTAAATTGTACTGGTTATGATGTTGGTTTTATTATATTTAGAGCGAAATAATAATAATGGTAAAGAAATAATTGGGATTAGAAAAAACCATTTTTTATCATTCATTTATATTTTATTCAATATAGACAGACAACGAAATACCTAACAATAAAATTTAAATATTTGAAAACAATTTCTTCGATTGAAGGAAGCTATATTAACAATGAAAGTATATTTTATATTGTATTAAATGTGAACCTCAATCATAACCGGACGGAAAGTAAATTAAATATTTTAAAAGGCAATCAGATTCACACATTTCTCACCGTGTGGGTGTATCCGATACTGATGTGGCACTGTTTATCTTTGGCCAGGCGCCAATTCAAATTTCTTTGAGTTATTCCAGACGCACCTTAAAAGCGGCTTGCGGCATTTAGGAGACTCCGATCTCAGAGCTCGGCTCTCGAAAACTCTGACAATAAGACACACAAGTGTCTCTGCTGTTTTCTGACTTTTCGGAGGGGCTTTGGGGATTCCAGTGACGCCTACGTGCAACTCTGTTGCACAGAAACAGACCGGTTCCGTAGAGCCCTTAACGCTCGAAGCCAACTTGAAGCGACTCCGAGCCGAACCCCATTCTCCGGGGATCGAATCTCGGCTTTCGGGTGGAAATGTCAAGTGTGAAATCGAATCAAAATGTCAGACACAACACGCAGCCAGCTCGGTGGTGGCACTAAAGGAGAGATAAAGCATGTGTGGAAAAATATTAAACCATTAATTAACAACATCGTAAGAGCGCTAACCTTGGACTTAATAGAAATCAAATCGAAGCAAAACAAAATGTCTCTCCATAGGTGGTTCATAGCCGATTCATGTGTAAATTAGCCTTACATAAGCGGCTTAAAAGACCATTCGCTGTGTTTGCATTGTGTATTTTTAGCAATTGCAAAGCCGCAAAAAACTAAGTCAAAAGCAGCAGAGAAATAAACAGAGTCATACAAAAAATACAAAATAATAATAATATTAATAACACCAAATGGGGGGAACAGCAGCCCGCGTAAAAACCGCAACTAATTTATAATAATGCTAATAACTAACACAAGCGGTTAGTACGTACTTGCCAGTTAAGGTACAAGCCTGCGCTCATAATTCACCGACATTTCCCAAGAGGCCGGCGCCTTAACGAGCTAATTAAATGCCAAATAAATCAAGCTATTAGACCTCTTCTACAACCTCGCTTCTGGTAGATCCCAGCTGCGATTTGCAATTTACGAGTCGCGATCTGCGATCGCCGCTTGGCGATTACCAATCACAATGGTTAAATGCGAAAATTTGCACTTCTGCCTGCAGTGGCGCGGCGTGGCAGCGGCAACTCTTGAAATGCTCAGCGGAGCATTAAGCATCATGATCGTAAACAATTGAATAACACCAGCCCAAGTTTAGCCCACTTAATGCAGGGAAAAACAAGGAAGCTCACGTCTCCGGGAGCCAAAGTAAATGGCAAGCGATTTGAAAAGGCGATTAAATGGTCATACATCGTAGTTTTCGATGGCAGCGACAAAGTAATGAGGAAGGTACCGAAAGTGTTGGTAACCAGTGCAGGATTTTTATTGGGCAATGGCTCTATAAAACTAATAATGTTATGGGTACAAGCTTATATTTTGACACATTAATTAATTCTTACTCCTTAAAGACATAAAAACGATACGTTTCGGAATAATGAATAAAACTGTTAACTGGCTGGCATTTTATTCATTAGTTATCAGTTATGGTTAAGCTATATAACCGAACATAGAAAGAGTTCTTAGAATTGAAGACGAATTTCTGACAAATGGTCGCGTTTGACTCCCAATTAACGTTATGAATTCTCAGAATCAAGACAAGATCCCACAACATTGGCAAGTAAACAAAATTCCCCGCAATTATTCATAATGGAAGCATTAGCGTCGGCCTGACTTCATCAATCGAGAATAGTTCAAGACGCTTATCCTATTCGGAAGCTTACTTATTTGTATCTCAGCCATTCCCCTACCTCTGAAAATAAATAAATGCCCGAAAGGCAGAGTGAGCCCTACAAAATAAATAATGCCAGGAATCTGTAAAGCAGTGAATGCCGAACGCCGACCGAACGCTCAACCGGTTCGGGATGACATAACACTTGGCTTTAACGACAGATTATTGGCAAATGTGTGTATAAAAAAGGAGAAAGAAAGCGGAGACAAGACACAAAAAGGTCAACAAAAAAACAAGCGAGCCGGCAAAAAATTCAACAACTTGTGCCCGTCAAAATACTTTGTCCGCCATTTCACTTTGGCCAAAACCAAATGCCGAATGAGAGACGGGAAATATAATTACGGCAGATTTCTTTGAAAACTTTCGCAATTGATCGGCGGCAAGTGCAAGGCTTACCAATTTTACTGTGGCCAAAGCAAACAGCCATCATTTGCATATGGCCGATAAATGAATGGCCAACACCTTGTCGCTGGAGTGGGTCGTATCGGAGGGACCTGGGCGGCTTCTCAGGTGGCTAATAGGCGAACGCTCCCTGCATTTCCAAGCAGCCTTGCTTGATTAACAGCAATTGAAAATTGCTCAAAACAAAAAGCCGAGAAAACACCAATAGCAAATCCAACGAAAATCCAAAATAATAATGTAGGAAATATATATACATAAAAAACTGACTTGCAGACTGTGTAGACATTTTCCATTCACTTTGCGTTTCGGTTTTCCCACCTCTCTGATTGCTTTTCCAGATCGTGTCGGTTCATTGAACTAACCCCTTCGTTTTCCCCTTACCCAAAGTGCCACTGTACAGTTAGCTAATTGTTTAAATATTTATATGAAAAGTTGACTGAACTTTTGCCGGCTAATCGAACGAACGCAGGCAGAATACAAATCGTCAATAATAAATAAAGGCGAGGCAAGTGCCGGTAAATACCACGGATTTGTTCGGAAAAGCTGACAGAAATGGGGTTCCTTTACAGTGTAATAAGCCAAACATTAACAAAAGAGTTTTAAATGTTAACTTAATGGCTTAGAAATAAATATGATTATGAAAGGATTGAGATTTTAGAGAAAAAGGGGGCTAGATTTCAGATATAAGCCATTGTACATACGATAAAGCTTTAATATATTCATTATATCTGCATATTTTCTTTACTTCGCTGTATTCCGAAGAATTCCAAAGATTTCCTAGCCCCTAAATCCATATTTTCCGTGTTTCTTCCTTCACAGATATTGACAACGATCCCAACCGCGCCCCGCCCTGCGATCCCGCCGTGTGTGTCCTGCCTGACTGCTTCTGCTCGGAGGACGGCACCTCCATTCCCGGCGATCTGCCCGCCAAGGATGTGCCTATGATGATCACCATCACCTTCGACGACGCCATCAACAACAACAACATTGAGCTGTACAAAGAGATGTTCAAGAACCGCAAGAACCCCAACGGTTGCGACATCAAGGCCACCTACTTCATCTCTCACAAGTACACCAACTACTCGGCGGTGCAGGAGACCGCTCGCAAGGGGCACGAGATCGCCGTACACTCGATCACTCACAACGACGAGGAGCGCTTCTGGTCCAACGCCACAGTCGACGACTGGGCCAAGGAGATGGCCGGCATGAGGATCATCACTGAGAAGTATGCCAACATTACGGACAACTCGGTGGTGGGTGTCCGCGCACCCTACCTGCGGGTGGGTGGCAACAACCAGTTCACCATGATGGAGGAGCAGGCCTTCCTGTACGACTCCACGATCACTGCTCCCCTGTCGAACCCCCCACTGTGGCCCTACACCATGTACTTCCGCATGCCCCACCGCTGCCACGGCAACCTGCAGAGCTGCCCCACGCGCTCCCACGCCGTCTGGGAGATGGTAATGAACGAGCTGGATCGTCGCGAGGATCCCGCCAATGACGAGTACCTGCCCGGCTGTGCCATGGTGGATTCCTGCTCGAACATCCTGACCGGAGACCAGTTCTACAACTTCCTGAACCACAATTTCGACCGCCACTACGACCAGAACCGCGCTCCCCTGGGCCTGTACTTCCACGCCGCCTGGCTGAAGAACAACCCTGAGTTCCTCGACGCCTTCCTCTACTGGATCGACGAGATCCTGGCCAACCACAACGACGTCTACTTCGTGACCATGACGCAGGTGATCCAGTGGATGCAGAATCCGCGCACCATCAGCGAGGTCAAGAACTTCGAACCCTGGAGGGAGAAGTGCGTGGTCGAGGGCAAGCCCGCCTGCTGGGTACCCAACACCTGCAAGCTCACCTCCAAGGAGGTGCCCGGGGAGACCATCAACCTGCAGACCTGCGTGCGGTGCCCCAACAACTACCCATGGGTCAACGACCCCACTGGCGATGGTTTCTTCTAAGTCAGCGGTTAGCCCCCACCCCCGCTCACTCAATCCCCAGCCTCAGCCTCAGCCACACCTCTCACGAAACTGCCAGGTCTACTTCGACACAACCACTCGATCGACTATCGATTATCTGAATTTTCTGCAAGACTTGGACGAGTATACTTTTATTGACTGACTACGGGGCGCCAGGATACGATCACCGTCCCTTCGGCAAGTCCTTGCTGTGTTACGGCTACGATAAATCAACATGAAAATTCGAATAGAAACCCACAGAAGATTTTCAAAACTGCAAGCCACAACATCCACACTTGTGCTTACGCTCTTTTTGTAGTTTTACGTTAACTTGTATGTGTATATTTAAATGATAAAAACGAAAAAATAAAACTAAAAACCACAAAAAATTTGAAAAAAAAATTGAGAAAACCAAACCAATAATGGATTTCTAAATCGCTCCCCCTTTGTTCCAGCTAAGACAATGCACAAAGGCATAAAATTATTATCTACTTAGCCAGCAGCCGAAATATGATTTCCAAGAAAGCAAGCCGAAAAAACGAGAGAAACGAAGCCCCAAATTTGTATGCTATCTACCCACTGCCTTACTAACCAGTTTTCGGCATTATTCGACGGGGAAAAATAAGACACGAATTTGAATAACAATAACGCGTTTTTGGTGTTCAGTTTCGATTTCAGTTGAAGCCCCCGGCCGCCGTGTGCATTTCATATGTAAATTTCGCCCATGCCGAGACAGGTTTCTTTCTTTGGCCACCTAGCACCGATCCGGTCTAGAATTAGATATATTAGTCTATATTATACGGACCCGAAGGCAGTACAAAAAGCATCGAGATTTTCTAATTTGTATGCGCACAAATCAATGCAGAGGCAGATTCGGCTCTTGATATCGCCGTGGAGATGGCAAAACAGGTTCTTCTTGGGCTTGGTTATTTGTTGTTTTTGCCTCGGATCGGATCGATTCGATTTGGTTCGGCCTGACTGGGCCCCGGGCTCTTTGCGCAATCCCAAACAAATCGCAAAAAGCTGCTAATTAATTTTAAGCATTGCAAATTTTCGGCTGGAAATACCAGGCCCATACAGACGTGTGTATATAACATATAATATTTATATGCCTTACACATTTTGCAGCCCAAATAAATAAATACGGATTTTTTGGTATGTACATATGTATCTTTCTGTACGAATTCGATGCATAAATAAGTTTTATCACCAATCAAGGTAAGCGGCTCTCCGCGGCTCCAAAAGTGGCCCAAAAAACGAGTTCCCTCCGCTCAGGTGTGTGTGCGTGTGTGCCAGTGTGTGCGAGTGTAACTTGAGTAAACTTTTACTTTTGCGAGCCGAGGTAAGTGAACTAGTTGCAAAGTGGGCGATTTGCATAAATTGCACACGAGACGACAAACGCGCAGGTAGGCGCAGTCGGCACAGTGGGCCAAAGTCCATTTGAAAATATGATAAATTTGCAGTAGAACATTAGATCTAAGGTATCAATACATTCTCAGTTTGCCTGCTACGATTGCTATGATTTTCTAAATAAAAACAATTGTAAAACTCCTAATTTATCTATTATTTTTTTTAATTTAACTAGTTTATAGATGTATAAAATGTATATATGTCGATGACTCAAAGTACTATATTTCAATACACATTTAAGCGGCTTATCTTTATTTATCTGTTTGAAAATACTATTTCACTCAAAATTTGTCAGTTTGAGAATTATGCATAAAAATTAAATTAATTAATGCTGTTTCCGAGCTCTTAACCACACTTAAATATAGAGTAACACGGAATAACCAGTTCCGTTTAGAATGAGATGAAAAGCGAGTGGAACTGGGCTATTAATTATATTATCCCGTTGGTATCCACTTAACATGCTGCATATTTATACCGTTTCTGGTTGACACAAACTGGATTCGGTTCTGAAAAGGAGTATGTCTTGTCCACGCTTTGCAGGGTTTGAGCCCACTGTTCACCGTCGACGGGTACTCAATTCTCGAATATGCTTCCTTGTTCTGGGAGCCGCAACTTATCTTGGTGGAGTATGTGTGTAAGATATTGCCCATTCGGCTGACGTCAATGCGGCAAGGTGAGGCTAGCAGCTTCCAGGTGTCTGATATCTGGTCTCGCACCCCGGTGCAGCTGTCATGTGATCAGCAGAAGACTTCGCAAATTTTGGCAGGCCATTTGTGAGGAGTTCAAGACACCGTCGCGAACCATAATTGCATAATGATGAAGGAGACCAAAAGCAGATCGCAGATCGCAGCTGATGAGTTTTTCAAATGGAAATGGAAATGAAAATTGAAAGTCAAAGGCAAACACACTCGCACCCATCGGCTCCGATATGCTGGGGACTGACTAAAAAGAAAGTCCGTTATTTGCTGCAGGCCTTCGGTGCTCTCGGCTCGCCATAAATTAAACGCTCCCCGGTGGATCGGATCGGAGCTGAAGATATAGCGAGATATAGGAGGAGGGACAGGGTGGATCGCTGTTACGCAACCCAGCTCGTGTTTTGGTATTTTTTTTTATGCTTATGCATTTCTTTTACAGTTTACAGGCTCATCTTCAACTTCGACTTTGTCTTCGACTTCGGTTTATTGTCTTGACCACCATTTCCTTCATTAACGATTCCGTTTCGTTTGCTTTTCTTAAAAAGCAATTTCTCTTTTCCCCCTCTAAATCACTCCCTTGCTTACAGGCTCTTTGGGTTTTATTTTTTTCAGAAAATATCAATAAGGTTAACTTAACAAGAAATATTTATATATTGGAATTGCATTCACAATTTAAGTGTTTGTTTTGATATATAATTAATATATATCTATATTTTCTGAATAGAAAATAGATAGATAGTTCGATGAAAGCGAGCTGCGCCTAATTAAACTGTGCATCTTACAATGTTCTTAAAGATATTTTCTATATACTATACACGAACTATCTCTGCAATTAAAAGACCAGAGATCGAAGAGATCATAACTTAACATCTCTAGCAAAGTGTAATTTCCAACTAATGACAGGTTTCTTGCGAATCACAAATGCAGACAGATGGCCAGAGCTCGGCTTTTCATTTCGTATGCAAAATAATTCGCGTTAATTGGCCGAAGGACTATGGAAAAGCCCATGGGCGTTGCTGATTTGACTAAAGCTCTTTCGGCTTTCGTCTCTTTTAAAATCAAAAGTGTGTCATTCACTCGGCTAACTGGCATCGACGCGTCGACCTTTCCAGTGCCACGAACAGCTGCGAAAAAGGTTAAAACGCTTACAAATTTAAATCAAATCAAAGGCAACACCAATCACAACGGCGGCGCGCTTCGGCGGCGGCCACAGCTACATATGGAGGCAAAATCGAGGGCAACTAAATTATGTAAATCCGTAAGACCAATGGAAAAAAGATGATAAAATAAAACGATTTTCACTCTTCATCTGGTCATCGCTTTGGGGTGCCATCATATCATCAGCATTTTCACTCTAATTGAAAAACCAGTTTTAACAGTTGATTAAACGGCAAGAAGCAGACGCGGAGTAATAACAATAATCAGTGTTTTTGTGTTGGCTTTCGAAGTGATGCGGTTGAGGGATTATATCACCGGCGCGCTGAAATTAATTGTAACTAAGAAAATGCTGCAATCAGGCATTTCGCACTGGAGAAGGTGAACAGCTTTTTGCAGCATCTTCGTGCATCGTGTCCAGCGGCAGCCTTCACCGCCGCCACTCCAGCTGGTCTCGAATTGGTCAATCGCAATTAAAATATAATTGTGATCCGAAGCGATTCCAAGAATTTTCCACTGCAAAAAACCTCATACGCCATGTTGGCCATGTTTCTGAAGTCTCACTTGACGTATGTGTACTATGTTCTCTTTGCGACACAGACACGAGCACGAACACGATCACGAACTCGTTCTCAAGTTCAGGAAATAACTATGCACAATATACTGGAAATACTCGAATAAATTGCATTAACACGCCACCAGCCGATTTCTTCTAGATCGGTCGCGAATAACACTTAATTGACATTGCTCGGGGCCTTTTTTATGCGGCTGTCCCCTGGCCATTCTGTCGTTCAGGTGAAAAGCCAAGATGGAGGCTGCATTAAAAAAATACTTGACTTACGAGCCGACTATGAGACCACTGATCACTTGATCTTGGTAAGTAAATGCCGAAGGCTATAATCATTTCAGCGAACAGATGGGATGTAGATGTGATACTCTACGAAGATCTACGGAGAGAATATTGTCTATGTTCATTGTATATTATATCTAAACTAATAAACTTATTAAATAAAAAATTTATTAAATAAATTGGGAATATAGGTAAATGTTAATTCTACAGTGAAGAGATATGTTTCACCAAAAAAGAGTGCGATGACGTATAAATCTATGGATAATGTGGTGACTCTCCATGCGTACCTAATCACATTATCTATAGATAATACTATCGTTTTAAAATGAGCAATGAGGGTAAAGTTAACAGTTAGCCAGACATAGATCTAAGAATTTTTAAAATAATTTAATGGTTTTAAATTGTATCAGCTAAGTATTTTTTGAAATACTTCAAATTCACAATATTTAAACAACTAACTCAGTTGCTTTAACCTAATAAAACAATTAAAATTCCATTAAGTCGATGAATTAATTAAAAAATAAATATTCAAAGCGTCTTAAAGATTTATTTAAAACATATTTGCTTAAACCCTTCAAATTAAGCAGGTAAGGTCCAGTGTCTTCCATCCGGCCAAGTGCATCGTTTGTTTTCGAAGCAATTATTGACAGTTCCTGTTGGTACCCTCGATTCGTTACAGGCGGTTTTGGAATCTGTGCCTGCAAGTTGTCGCCAGCGTTTCATATCCGCAAACATGCTCCGTTTTGCTGCTCTTTTTGCCCCGTTTTCGCGTTTCGTCTTTCGAGTTACGGGTTTGGCTCCGGTGGCCACCTTTGGATGGCTTATTGAATAACAGGCGGCAGAGCAGTCGCTGGAAGGTTGCTCGGTATGCGGCCCTTAAGCCGCCTGCATCTCTTCATCTCCGCCTGCTTTACATAACGGCGACCTGGCGGTGCAAAAAGTAAAAATACTCGCAAAACAAAACAGTTAACAGCGGCTCCATCAGCTTGCCATTAATTAAGAAACCGATGATGATGGCGGTCGGACAGGGAGTGCAGTTAAATTTAACCGCCGTGAGTCACCGAGTCAAGGGACCCTATCCTGCTGGAACCCTCCACCGCAGCCCAGTTTTCCCGAGGTTTAATAACCTCCCAGTGTCTTAGCCACGTTAACAAGAATTTTATGTGACGTCCGCGGCGGGCATACAAATTTGTCGAAGCTTCCAGCCCGATCCGATCCCGATTAGTATGCATCCGGCGGCCTCACCTCCATGTGATTGGGATTCTCTGCGGGCCTCCAGGTGAAAATAAAAAATAACTATGGACAGTAAACGTGCGGGAACACACGCTTTGGGCAAAAGAATAACAAAAACAGTTACGAAATCGAGATTTCCGACAATAGTTTTCGGGCAGAATCGAGAGACGACTCCGAGCCGCAGATGTTCAGACAAGACAGACTCGCAAATTCAGGGTCAGTGGCAGAAAAGATTGATGGGCAGTCGCATTTGATTTATGTCTAAGCCGATGACTAACTAGCAGAGCAACCAAGCCCAGAGGTGCAGCGGCGCAGAAGTCCCAAATCTGGTCGGCGCCCCACCTGCGCCTGCGCCTGTGCCTGTAAATGCTAATTGGGGCTTTCTTCGAACGGCGAGAGACGCCTGCGCAGCGCACACCTCTTGGCATTTTGAAATACGATCCACAGTGTTCGCGCTCCCCTCGAAAGCTCCGAGGCGGCGCCGGCGCAGCCGTGGTGGACAGCCGCGTCCCATGGTGGGTACCACGGAACTCACCACTCCGGCTCAGCCGGCCAAGACACCTCGGCTTAATAAATAGAACCCGCTGCTGGTGGCCAACACCTAGTGTAAGCGTGGCTGTGTATTGGAAGAGTGGCTCCGTTCACTCCATCACTGCATCGATCAACCATTTCCACCCAGAGTCTGGGCAAACGTCAGTAGAGTTTCTCCAGGTTTCCGTATGTGTTGCTAACCCTTCGCCCCGTTTCCGATCCAGAGAGCTCCAGAGAGTCAATCATGGCGCGTTGGTGGCCAATTTTGGGCCTTGTGTGCCTGTGCCTGGCAGCGGGTGAGTACCGTAGTTAGTGTCTAGCACCTACACTTAGCATTAAGTAGCCGCCGCGTTGACCTTTGGCGCCGCTTTCCGCAAGGTTGCTACCGCACAATCGAATCGAAAAAAAGGAGAGAAGCTCAGAAAATAAACGCACTGGCCACTTGGCTCCTCGCCTCGCTCGCTGGCCAAGGCGAATAAACTTGAAAAATAAGTGCGAGCTAAGTGGGAAGCGAAGTAATTAGCGGCATGCAATCCATCAAACCTATCCTTCAGCCAGCCGATGATATAACCGAGCGGAGAAGGAAAGGCAAAAGTGTGGCATGAGGACGAAACCGAGCTGGCCACAAAGTGGAATTAGCATAGGAAAACGGCCTGCCATCGCGACGGTTCCGTTTTGAATACCCAGCCGACGATCGCCGACGTTGTTTATGCAATATCATTTTAATGTTAAACCGAAAACGGGTTTCCAGTCCGGCAATGCACAAACCCGTTCCAGCGGACACCTTACATGACGAGCCGATCCGATCCGTTCCGATATATTCCGCCAGCATTCCCCAGCATTCGCAAGATACCCGAATCCGAATCCGAACCCGTCCGCGCCTATAAATGGGATCAGGCGCTTTCGTTTGCCCTTTCGATTTCATCCAAACGAGATGAGGCTGTCTCCGCCAGTTATGAACAAAAATGAGAGTTGTTTTGGTCGGCTAGAAGTGGTACTCGGTACTGGAATTGCTTCACAAACGGCCAAAACCGAAAACCGGTCGAAAGTCGTTCGTGTTGGCAGTAAATTAACCATTAGCCCATGAGGTGCGGCCAATTACCATGGTTTAGTCAGTGATTAGCTCGCAGACTAGTCGCAGTTTAATTGCACAATTAAGGATTAGGCGGAGACATCAATGGAGTATAAATGTTATGCCGCCATTGCACAAAATAATCCGAAATGAATCGATCTGCAGATAATATGAGACTAAAGATGGAAAGCCTAAATTTGTTAATATTTAATAATATAAAAATAATGCATACGAGTCAAAGAACAAGTTGGCACATTTTATTGCATTTTTAAATAGCACAGTTCCTTTCAAAACTCGTCATATCCAATATAGAAAAAGATTATATTTGTTGATTAAAGTAGTCTTAACCATTATATATCTAAAATATATTATTACGATACAGTCCAAGTTTTAAAACAGAGAATCAGAATAAATTTACATTTATTTCAATGTATATTCAAAGTTACTTATTAGTAAAATCTTACTAAATAATAAATTTAATAATACACATCCAAGGAACGCCCTTTAATAGAAAAATTTATACAATTACAGCACATGGACAGGACAAGCTGGAAGGCGTTGACGTCGAGGAGGTGTGCGCCGACCGTCCCGCGGACGAATACTTCCGCCTGGATACCGAGGGTGACTGCCGCGAGGTGTACAGGTAAGCCGCTCTCCACCACTTAGCTCTCTGTCCGATCGCTCGGCCCTGGTGGCCAAGTCCAGGCGGCGCCTAAGCCCATGCCTGGCAGCCAACACACAGCTCCTACAAAAGTATTCTTGCACCTTCTTGTATCGGTATCGAAAGGTGCGACAGTGCCGGCGAAGATGGCAGATGGCGTCTAGCATCGATTCGCTGCGCCGGCGGCCTGGCGTTCGATGTCTTGCGCCAACTTTGCGATTGGAAGTCGAATGTGAAGACTTGCGATGTGCTCGAGAGTAAGTGACCGCCACTTAGTTCACTCCGCTGCGGATGCGCGGCTCCAGATACTTCCCGAGAGCCACGGTCCTAAGCTACTACCCTACTCTATCCCCTATCCTAATCTCCGCTCTGCCTGTCTATCTGTCTCTCACCTCTGTGTGCCTCTGTCTCTCTGTCTCTCTCTCTCTCTCTGTGTCACTAAACCCGGGGAGTCCCGAAAATCAATCGAGTCATTGCATAAACCCAAGTCCCGAGCCCCCGAGTCCCTTGAATCGGCGCCAAAGTTCTCCTAGCTAGCGAAGCAATCCGAATTAGAACATGACCTTTATTTTGTAGATGTACCAAGTCTGGTTTGAAAGAAATTCAGTGTCCCTCGGGTCTGGCCTTCGACGTGCTCAAGCAGACCTGCGACTGGAAGGCCAAGGTGACCAATTGCGATGAGAAAGAGAGTAAGTGTGCCGACAACTAGCCAGAGCAACCAACCACCAAACAAGCCAAACAACCAACACCTGTACATATATGTAGTAGTCAGCAATGTTAGACTTCCGGAACTTTGGTAGATCCAGAAAGAAAACCGAATAAAGAATCCTAACCCAACCCAGCTCGAAACTAACCCCGCCTCTTGTCACCCATCACACTCATGTAAATACTCCTCATTTCAAAATTTAGACATTTGTTGTCACTAACCCGGCTTTTAGGACTCCTGAAAGGCGCCCCAACTCACTAACTGTTTCTCCCCAACTCCCGCAGAGCCCCGCAAGGCCAAGCCCATCCTGAAGACGGATGAGCCCATCTGCCCCGAGGGCAAGCTCTCCTGCGGCGATGGCGAGTGTCTGGACAAGGAGCTCTTCTGCAACGGCAAGCCCGACTGCAAGGACGAGTCCGATGAGAATGCGTGTTGTAAGTGCAGTTCGTTAATTTCAAATTGTTGGGCTTTCCTTTTAAAATATCTTTGAGAATTGAAACGAAGTTGAAGAAAGCACCGTACCTTGTTGTCCTTTCAGCATTCCTCTCAGAGACTAATCTCGCTATTTTTTTTTTCTTCCCCAGCCGTCGACGAGGATCCCAACCGCGCTCCTGAGTGCGATCCCACCCAGTGCGCCCTGCCCGACTGCTTCTGCTCGGCGGACGGAACCCGCATTCCCGGCGGCATCGAGCCCCAGCAGGTGCCCCAGATGATCACGATCACCTTTAACGGCGCCGTCAACGTGGACAACATCGATCTGTACGAGGACCTGTTCAACGGTCAGCGCCAGAACCCCAACGGCTGCTCCATCAAGGGCACCTTCTTCGTTTCGCACAAGTACACCAACTACTCGGCCGTGCAGGATCTGCACCGTCGCGGACACGAGATCTCCGTGTTCTCACTGACGCACAAGGATGACCCCAACTACTGGACGGGTGGCAGCTACGATGACTGGTTGGCCGAGATGGCCGGCTCTCGTCTGATTGTAGAGCGGTTCGCCAACATCACCGACGGTTCCATTATTGGCATGCGTGCCCCCTACCTGCGCGTGGGTGGCAACAAGCAGTTCGAGATGATGGCTGACCAGTTCTTCGTGTATGACGCCTCCATCACTGCCTCCCTGGGACGCGTGCCCATCTGGCCGTACACGCTCTACTTCCGCATGCCGCACAAGTGCAACGGCAACGCCCACAACTGCCCGTCGCGTAGCCACCCCGTCTGGGAGATGGTGATGAACGAGCTGGATCGTCGTGATGACCCCACTTTCGACGAGTCCCTGCCCGGTTGCCACATGGTCGACTCCTGCTCCAACGTGGCCACCGGCGAGCAGTTCGCCCGCCTTCTGCGTCACAACTTCAACCGTCACTACAATAGCAACAGGGCTCCCCTGGGCCTGCACTTCCACGCCTCGTGGCTAAAGTCCAAGAAGGAGTACCGCGACGAGCTGGTCAAGTTCATTGAGGAGATGCTGGGCCGCAACGACGTGTTCTTCGTGACCAACCTGCAGGTGATCCAGTGGATGCAGAACCCCACTGAGCTGAACTCGCTGCGCGACTTCCAGGAGTGGAAGGAGAAGTGCGACGTCAAGGGGCAGCCCTACTGCTCCCTGCCCAACGCGTGTCCCCTGACCACCAGGGAACTGCCCGGGGAGACCCTCCGTCTGTTCACGTGCATGGAGTGCCCGAATAACTACCCCTGGATCCTCGATCCCACCGGCGACGGCTTCTCCGTCTAAGGCCCACTCTTCTATCTTTCCAAGCTCCCCAATTCCCGAATTCCAAAATTCCCAAACAGGAGAACAACTCACAGTAGTTCCACCGAGAGTCTGATAACCTAAAGCAAGAAAGTCCTTACAAACTGTACCAGCGAGCCTACGTTGAACTGTCTATAAAAATACTCAAATTGTTCAAATCTTGTGATTGTGTGATCCTAAACCAGTTTCTCTGTCCGCTATTATTTATGTACATTTCATTTCCGACTCCTACTGTCCTGCTTTCCAGTTTCCATATATCTATCTGTCATCTGTATCCCCTCCAATGTATCTGTACCTGCCTTTATCTGTATTTTTATCTTGCTTCTCTCTTCTTTCCTTTCCATTTATGTTGATGATAAAGTGATTTGTTTTAATTTACTTCGCTGCTTCTTTGACCAGTTCAAAGACAATTTTCACAATCCAACAAAAACCAAGCGCCAAAAATCGCAGCAGCAAAATATCTTCGTAACTGTATAAGTATTTTTTATAAGAAAAATATAAAAAATATATATAAAAAATAAGTGTGAATGGTGTTTTTAATGTCAGGTTTCAAGGATTTTATAAATTGTGTGGGAAAACTGAGTCATAATAGTGCAATCAGAAATAGAAGCAAATAGTATCAAGCCAACAAATAAATAATCACAAGTGTTGCTGTGCTACTTGGTTCATTTTATTCTTGCACATGCAATCTGCACTCGCTAATTACGGGAAACTACGTTCTCATTATTACTTAACTATTACAATAACGATTTGTTTGCAAACACAAATTTCATAAATGAACGAATTTTACAATGTAAGAAATCGATTCTTGAGCCAAAGAGATCTCCTGATTTTGACTTTTTGCCACACCAGATATGCGAAACATAATTTACCCAGATAACTTTAGCTGAATGGCATTAAACTAAGTAAAATCCATTGACTCGAACACAGTCTTACCAAGTGTGTTGACCAATTGCAAATCTTGAAAATCTTTCAATTTACCAAATTATTATTTGCAAATAAATCGCGCGCATAAACGTAGCCTTTGCAGTGGACGATTTAGAACGCAGATCAGAGCCGATTATAGCCATAGACGCACTTGCTGATCCCAACTGGTGGAGGCTAGACACATGCCATTGGGGCACAGGCTGATGCAAGTGATGCGGTTCTCGTGCCCAGACAGAGTGCCTAGAGCGACAATGTAAATAAGGGGAGAAGCCAGAAAATCGATATAAGTCAAGTGCCAGTCTGAGCACTAGTCCCCGCTCTCCCATACCCATAATACCAGCAATGGTCACCGATACCCACCCGTGTGCCGCTGCTTCATTGTATCCCACGAGTGCACATTGCCCTCAATGCCGGCGCACATGAGGTAGCGCCCGCTGGTCGATAGAGCTAATGGGCACAGAAAATCAGATTAAAGCCTCTCAAAAGTCAAGGCGACCAAGAGCGCCGGTCAAGACGGAACCCACCGCACGAAGTGAAGCCCGTGTTCTTCTGGGGAGGCTCATACAGTCCGATTTGCTGGTCCGCCCGCAGGTCGTACATGCGCGCCGTCTGATCCTCCGAACAGGAGGCGAAACCGAAGCCACTGGGATGGTACTGAAATACAATAATGTAGAATAGACAGACACAGTTTAACACGTTCCCTCTGTGTTCAATAGATAGATAAGTCACACAGAAATCGCATCGCTTTTAAATAATTTTAAATTGAATCATAATATTTTTAAAATACAAGGCATTTTGAAGTTAAATTTGTTCATTATATGTATCGGTTACCTATCCATTTGTTTTTTTTTTTCTTTTCTTATTAATTTTTATTTCTGTGGCATTCCTGAAAGGTATTCGATTATCTTGAATGTATATGTATGATTTATAGGAGTACATCTTAGAACTTTTAAGATAGTATCTTACACCAAAACCAAGATAGGCCTTTTCATTCACTTATGATTACGACTAAATGTGTAGAGGATGTTGTTTTAAATACTCACGCAGACAGAGGACACGTCCATATCGTGACCAAAGAACATCTGCTTGTGGCCCTGTTCACGGACATCCCACAACTTGGCAGTTTTATCCACAGAGCCGGTGATATAAGTCTTCATATCGGGCGATAGCGATAAGCCAGCAATATCGCCAGCGTGTCCATTGAAATCCATCGTCTTGACACCCTTCTCCAAATCCCAATGGCAGCTGTAAGCGCGGAGGGTTGTCAATAAAGGTATTCATTCATTTTATGCGGAAGCAAATACGAATAACCCACATTTTCATGTCTCCCGAGCCGGTGATCAGATGTCCATCGTCCAGGAAACGGCAAGAGCTAAGAAAGCCCTCGTAGCCCATCAGCTCCTTGACCATCTTTGCCACTCCGGAGGCGTCTCGGTTGTTGACATCATACACGGTGCACTGGTTATCCATTCCTCCGCAGGCAACGAAGTTGCCCGACGGCGAGAAGGCCACCGTCATCACCCAAGCTGATCTCAAGGGGATGATCTGCACCTTGTTGGCGGTCCACGTGTCCCAGATGATCAGCTTGCCATCCAGGGATCCAGTGACGCAGTGCCGCGAGTCCCCGGCGAAGTGCACGGAGTTCACCTTGTTGATGTGTCCCTTGAGGATCTTCTTCGAGGAGAACCGGATCTTGGGCACATCGCCCATATCACCGCATTTGTCGGTTATTGAGCAATCCGCTTTGGACTTTTGATCCTCCTAAGAAATAAACATTTATATTTATTTTTTATATTTTAAATGTTACGTTATATAATTTGAATACTTTTTAAATTAATTGTTTTTCAAAATTATGTTCATTTGAAAAATGCAAGGAACAACCATAGTATAAAGTATAGATTGAGTCGTCTGGGTATACTGGTCAAGAATATACAATATACAATGTTCCTCCACTTCTATCCCGTTGCAGGGTATTACAAGGAGTGAAGTCGATCTAGATATGTCCGTCTGTCCGTTTCTACGCCTACTAGTCCCTCAGCTTTGAAGCTTTCTGAATGAAACTTTGCAGATAGTCTTCCTTATCTCTATTTCTCTCTTTCACTCGTATATACATAAAAGGGAACAATCCGGATTGGTGAACTATATCATAAAGCTGCCATAGGAACAATCCCAAAAAAAAAAAAAAATTTACAAAATATGTAGAACTGTAATAATAATATGAATATTAAAGTATATCATATTATAATAGATATGGATAAATTATCTAGTTACAATCTGCAATCGCCGAAGTTAATTTCCTTTCTTGTTAACAATGTAATAATTCAAATGATTCAAGGAGTTTCCATAATATTCCATATTCCTGTTTCCAAATATTCAAGTAAAGCTGTAATCCAAATTACAAAATTTACACAATTAATTTCAATAACTAATTTTATATTTATATTATAAGGTACATACATATTAAATATTCGTGATCATTATCACCAGCATATGCGATCTTATGAACTTTAGTTTTGAGCTACCCGGTCAAAATATGAATATAGGTACTTATAGTTATTTCTGAAGCAATAAGTAAGGCTTATAATTTTTGCACTGCTTTCAAATAGCAAAATGTCTATAAATATTGGGAAATTGTCAGGGGTTGACTTCAGAAATAAATATATATTTCTGTTCAAAACCTGCATTAAATGAATTAAATTTGAATTATATTGGCATTATTTGAATACCTTACGACATATGCGGTAGTCTATTACACTTTATTCTAATATGTCCCATAAATATTTTGCATTATTTTTGTTTTGACATTTTTTTTTTCTAAAAAACATAGATTTCAAGGAAACCAGCTTGATATCTAAGTGTTTAAGAAAACAATTTCAAAACATTAGAAAATTTAGAAACCTTTTAATAGAAACCTTTTTAAAGCCTATATATATCGTTACTAAAATAAATTAATTTAAATATTTTTATACATAAATGCTTGTACTTAAGTGGACAACCATATATTTTGACTTATTGAGTTAAAGATGTGAAGTTATTTTTAATTAGGTAATCATTTTCCTTAGGATATGTGTACTTATTTAATTATATTTTACTTTTGGCTTGCATTATGTAACCATTTTTTTTTTTTTTAATTCCAGGCGTGCCTTAGTTTTGCTTAATTGAAAATATCAACATTGTTAACCTTGAATTTTTGTATCATTCCATTGATTTCGTCGTAGAGTTTTTGTGTTTCAGCATCAATTTTCGGCATGATTGAGCATTAATTAAAATGGACCGCAGCAATATTTGCAAAGGTAATACAATGTATCGTTATAAACAGCACCGCGTCGCACAATAAACTGAGTTCTGAGCAATTTGTTTCGCTTGCATGTTATGATGTTTTTCTTTTTCCGTCGGTAATGCAATTAACTAATTGGATTAGCCGTTAAATTCGAATATATACAAAAACGAATTTTGGGCGCCAAAGTCTCCAGATGCAATGGCGTTAGTATATTCCCGAATGGCAGGAATGGCCGGGATGCGGTCACACTGCGCCCACAGC
>VNJS01007963.1:0-34097 GCA_008042575.1 Drosophila watanabei
TGACCTCACTGACGGATATGCTCCATAAAGCCCACAAAAAACACGAGAGCGACGCACATTAAACTAACTGCAAACGCGAATTAAATTGCCAGAAATTGAAAGTGACACTGAGAGCTTGGATTCCTCCGCTGCAGGCCATTTAAAACCTAAAAATGGAAGCGTTCTCTTCTCTATTATAACAAATTGCGACACAAAACTGGAGCAGCACAAGACTGAAAGCGGAGTCCAGCGATGGGGAGAGGGTTGAGCCATAACGAAATGCAAATTGCCAGCTAATTACTGAAAGGGAGGCCTCCTTAAGCCAAAAAGTATCAAGTGACAAATGTGCGGAGTTGCTGCTCAAGGCAAAGACACTCCAAGGGAGCCCTTACGAGTGAAGTGTGTGTTTTCTCTAAGCATTTTTAATTAATTTACAAATTGGAATTCAATGACAGCAGGCAGCCCTGATTGGAAAACGAATGAAACAACGTGCGGCTCACTTCTTTCTATGTTTGCAGTTGAGAGCGGAATTTGTGTCGAAGGCATCATCGTGTCATCATTGGGCGTTTTTTGAGCCATGTTCGACGGTTATTGATGGGCCCCTGTCAGAAGTCATTGCCAAGAGCTAGGCAAACACACTTGTGGGAGACGACGACGACGACTGTGGATGCGGATGAGTTGCTGCTGCTGCTGCTTTTGCTGTTATTGCTGCTGCTGCTGCTGCTACTGCTGCTGTTGCTGCTGATTCTACTGCTGCTGCTTCTGATTCTGCTGCTGCTGTTACTGCTGCTGGTGCTGCTGCTCCTGCTGCTGCTGATTCTGCTGCTGCTGATTCTACTGCTGCTGCTGACTCTGCGGCGTTTACTGCTTCTGCTACTGCTTCTGCTGCTGGTTCTACTGCTGCTGCTGCTTCTACTGTTACTACTGTTACTACTGTTGCTGCTGCTGCTGCTTCATCTGCTGCTGCTGTATCCATAAATCCATACATTCCATCCATAATGAGTGGGGCACGCGATATGGCTGTTAGACAGGTCCGGCGGTCACTGGTCCATCGCCCGCATCCCGGGGATGTGCGTAACCTGATGCCTCTCCTCCTGTCAATGAGGTGCTAATGGAGGCTCCTCCATCCGCGTGCCGTTGCGGCATGCTGCGTTCCATGCTTCACTGCCTTAGCCTCAGATGTACAGTTACTAGTTAGTAGTTACTTTGGCCACAGTCACCGCACTATGAGTTATTATGGCAGTAAAATGCAACCACTTCCTTCTGTGCTCTTGTTTTGGTCGTAATCTGAGGAAGCGAACATCTCCGCTGAAGTTGGAGAAGATGCAGTGCGGTGGGCACTGATACGTGAGAAAACACTTACAAACATGCTACCAAGGGTCGGCAGTAAAACAAGTTTTCCCGCAACATATTCCATATCTAAACCCCATTTTAATAATTAATTAACCAAATTGCAAAATAAACGGCCAAGGTCTGAGCTGTCGTGCTCAACAATAGATACAGATAAGCCCCGCTCACGCAACTCGCAACAATACTTCATAGATACACAATTTGGAGATACATTGTGTGCGGTAATTACGTTCTTTGGCTCGGCTTGTAGCCCCCAAACTCGATTTATGAACAAATGCTGACAGATGCTGTATTTATTTCCAGCTTTAGCAGCGGGCAAAAAACTGTATCTGTAGCTGGATACTTGTATATTGCTTGAAAATGACGCCATGAAGATAAATCTAAAAAGCGGACTTTTGACCTTGATATTCATCATATTTGATGGGCTGTGATTTACATAGACTTGGATCTAGGGGAGGATTGTTTGAATAAACGTTCCAAGATCAATCAGAAGAATATCCCAGCTTGCAAAACCAGTCCAAGCTGAGTTTTTTGGCGGCAACTATTTGGGAACAGCACGTGGCTGGTCACCAGTACCGGTTTTCAACTCTCTTATTTTTTTGTGTTGCTTTTTCTGTAAAGCTTCGACGATGACGTAGCTCCCAGTGCCCCGGAGCACATGTGGTCTCTGCTCTCAAACGGGGGAAACTGCGCAATCCAAAGTGGGGTCAATGCTTCCACCGCAAAGAATCTGAAATAGCACCAAAAAACAGAGAGCTTTGCCTGGAGATTGGAGCCTTTGGAGGGAGCACTGCTCATTAAATTATTGAATTCAATTAGTTTTTGCCTCCAAGAGCTTCGTTCGAGTGGCTTTTATCTAGTACCGCCGCTTCGTGCATAATTAAAAAGCAATTATAACGAATTACTGTCAGATGTGGCCTCTCCTTTGGATTGGTTTTCCACGACAGGCCGCCATATATCTTGAGTGTCCATCAACGAAATTTATTTCCAAAACAGACCATCTCCTGCGTTACAACATTTGTAATTGGGAACAGATTTCGGTTTTTACAAAAGTTTGTTAAACAGAATAAATAATAGATTGCAACAGATATTGCATGCCGTAAAAGTATTTAACTTTTTACGAGGCTTTTGATCAATTATTGCCGTGCCTTTTTTTATAATATTTTTTCCCGCTTAATTGCCTTGAATGCCGCCACTGTGAGCGAGAGCTCTGAATTAAAATTGATGACAAATTTATTAAGCATTACGAATTAATTAATTAGCCGCTCATTCGTTTCTCTAATTTCGATTTAATTAAATATTTCCCCTAATTTTCTCATGCATTTTTAGTATGCTTATATTTTTGATATTTCAACATTTGTTTGTTAAAACTGGTTTAATTTTTTAAATGAAAATTTATGAGCTCAAAATTTGCATCTCGAATACTTGATAACTTCTGAAAACCAATTGGAACTTGGGCTTTGATTAAACATAAACCAGTTTTAATATTGTATAAGCGACCAGTTCCTAGCCTCGAATTGAGCCCAGTTTCCCAGCATTACACTGATAAAATAATCAAATCTTTTAAGATTTTGTGCATTCTTAAATTAAAATCTTAATATAAGACCAAAAGTCTTAATATAAGTCTTAAAATTCTGGAATTACAAGATTTTAAGCCTCATTTAAAACCAAAACAACTTCAAAAAAAAAAAGAACAAAAAATCTCAAAAGAAGACCAAAATATTCTTGCGCTACTTTCGTAACCAAAAGTCTTGAACTTTTTTACCAGTGTATGGGAAACAATAACACTTTGGACAGTCGCTCAGTTTCAGTCTCAGACCCGTCAGGTGGTAATTAGTGGCTGGGCGGGGGAGCAACACCCCCTACCCTACCCTACCTGTGGGCCTAACGAGTCGATCGATCGATTGGTCCATTAAATTAATTGAGTGAAGTGAAAACGCTCTGCAAACATTGTAAATTTGAGCCGACGAAGGGCTCTGCTCTGTCCTCCTCCTCTGCTGTCCATTGTCACGTGCCTCCCTTGCCGACTGCATTCGATTTAATGGCCTCGCCAGCCGGTAGCCGCCGGTCTGCTTCAGACTTCCTAATTGATGCAACATGCAAATGGGCAGGCGGCGGGTGGCTTGGTTTGGGGATTGCTGCCTCGACCAGTGGTTGGGGTGTGAAAATTTTGGGCAGGGTTTGCAACACAGACGCAGCTGCTCAAACACCTTTCTTGGAATGTGTCAAGCTCTGAAGTCGAATTCCTTTTACCCTTCTGGATACTTATTTTATATATATATTTATTGGTTTTTTTTATAACAATTTTGTTATTAAATATTCCCTCAATGATTCCGTAATCACTGAGTACAATCTCCTTAGAGCGTGCCCCGCGGTAGCACGTGTTCTGCTGCTTACTCGTGGCTGACTGACCGGGCTCTTTAATTAAGTTAACAACTGTTTTTGTAATGCAGCCGCATAGCAATTTCCCCTTAGCCAAGTCTCGTTTGTTGCCTTTTTTCGAAACGAACAAGACATGAAAAAGACCGACAATCTGCCACAAGCTTGAATCTTGGTAACTAGCTTTGTTTTGGATTCAGAACTGAGCGTGGGAGGAGCACCCGCTGCCAGATGTCAGAAACCTAATAAGCAATTATAAGCGGGAAATAAGGTTTGCATTGAGCTGAAGCGATCAGATTGCAGTATTGATTAGAGCTTCTCTGCCGGACGGGTCACTCAGTCATCGAGGAAATGCCACAAAGAGTTGCACGCAAGCCAAACTATCAATTAAGTCACCAGGAGAGTGGAAAGGCGGACGTACATTTTTAGTCTGGCATGCAAGCTGCAAATATTTATCGAACTGGAGTAATGCCATTATTCAATCAGCTTTTAATTATACAAAAAAAGAAAGATAGTTGTATAAGTCAGTAGACACAACTATCTACGACTTGTAAGTAATTGCTTAATCAATGTGAATTGATTTTGTAAGCTGGAAATTCCTCTACTGTGAATGTCCGAGATTTTAGGTCAGACTTCACAGTCGACCCGTGAACCGCGGGGCAAGAAAAGCTCTGATTTATTGCCTAAATTCTTGAGGAACGAAACTTGAATGTCTTGCAAGTAATTGAATTTTCTAGAACCCCAACTTCCCCTTTCAATTACTAGAAAAATCAGAGAATGGGCTTAAATTTTATTCACTTATTTCGGCTGCATATTCCCATGCTCATTTCGTGGCATCATCACGTAGAAAAAAAGTTTGCTGGCCCATTACGGCCTTTTAATGGTTTTCTAATTAATTTCTGTTTACAAGTGTTTCAAGGCGAGAGTGCACTGAACCCGTCGACACTTGCCAGGCGGTAATCTTCCACAAGCTGGCAAAGTGAGAAATCAAGTGTTGAGGCGGCCGGCCGGACGCCGGACGCCGGATCATTGTAATGTCAAAGTCATAAAGCACGGTGGTGACCAATTGAGCTGATTGAAGCGCGGGTCGGGCCCTCATAATGGGATACAGAATGGGAATGAGAATATGATTATATGGGAATGGGAGTGGTCTGGCCTGGGTACAGCAACTACATATAATTCCTATAATTCATAGCAGCTGAAACAATTGTGTGCAACCTCGCGGCAGGCAAGCAACTTGTTGCAACTCTCGTGACCATGAGGGTCAGAGTCAAAGTTCAATAAAATCCAATTAAAGCGCCGCAGAACCCGCAGACCTCGTAAATCTAAATAAGCTAGCAACCTGCAACCTGGCGAGGCAACTGACTAAAAACTGAAAAACTAGAAAGCCAAGACAAAGTTGCAAGCCACGTGAACTTTCACCAGCTTTGGCTCTTTCTTTTTCCCTTAACCCTGCCTCCTCTGGATCGGATTCCGCGCTGCCAGAGAGCTCAATTGAATTAATGCCGGGGTGCAGGGTGCCGGGGAAGGAAGGAGCTGCAACTATGCTGGGCCTTAAATAAATTATTTCTCCGCTGACTTTGCCTTCGCCAATTTGCCGGGTCTTCGCCCTGCTATTTTTAGCATATTTATTGCATGCGCAAAAACAGGCCAACAACAATGCGGTCCGGTCGTTGGGTGACCAGAGGTCAATTTATGCCACAAAATGTGGATCTCCATAAACTCTGCTGCCCCTCAGTGTTTTTATGACAGTTGCTTCCGGCAAGCCAAGCCGTTCCTCGATGCCGCCTCAAGTGGCAAGAGCTGTGCGTCACCGCTGAATGCCTCAACTGGTTACTCACCAAGCTCATCCGGAAGGAACGTGCTGAATTTCATAGATCCAAAAGAGTTCTTGTAATCTTTTTGTAATGCCAACAAGCTCTGGTCGGAGCAATGCCTCAGTGTCAATGCTGGCCACCGGGTTCATCACTCAAGAAGACACCGCTTCAGCACAAAGCCAAGAGCTGCTGCTCTCATGCATTATTTAAATTTTGACTCACGGCACTTAAACTCCCGACACTCGAAAGTTGCTTGGCCCCTCGGCTGTCGCAACTTCCACTATCACAATAACACATCATTTGTCCGGGCAAACAAATGATGTTGCATGTAACCTTATCATCTCACATCCGTTGCAGACACAGTGGCTTGAATGCCGGACACCTAGGGTCAAACGAATAACCTCGGGGGAAAGCTGGGGAGCTGGGACACAATGGAGCTTGGCGTAGACGAAGACACACTGCTGCTGTAGTAGATGTCCTTTGCACTCGCAGCCGCAAGTCTGCATGCCCGTGTCCTGTTCACAATGCTTGCTAATGAATAAACATGGCGTCCTGTCCGTTGCTGCAACAAGCTCTCCTGCTTCCTGCGCCTCCCCACAATGAAGTTATAAAGTTACGTATACGCCGTGTGCCCGCACGAAAGTTGAGCAAACAAGCGACAAATTTATTGGGAATACTCGCCTCTCCAGGGGGACAGCCAGCAGACGAACAGCGTGTCCGTGTCCATGTCCCCTTCCCTTGGACAGGTCTGTGTGATGGTGTCGGCGACATTGATGCCGCTAATGACTGGGGGATGGTGGAGAGTGGAGTTTACACCGCTTGGCGCAGACACGCCCACTTAGCCAGAGAAAAAACAACAGATTGTTTATAGCCCTTTAAGCTTTTAATGGGACGCCCGGGGTGTTAGGAGACTCGAGAGGCGACCATGTGAACTTCCGCCATGTCTGGCTGGCAGGACATTTTGGAAACAGATTGTTTGCATTGTTGACGGGGGAAGTTAGTCCAAAGTCACTTAGGGCTGAGCGGCAGCTTAATTTCCGGCTTTACACTTAATTCCCTCTCTCTTTCTCCTCTTGCAGATCTTTTCCCCACCTCATCTGGGCACAAACTGGGATGACTCTCGTCATCCAGTCCCTTTACAACGAAGTACAATCAGCAGAATGGCCTCAACTAGTTGCTTAATCGGCTTCAGCTTCAGCCTCCTGGTGCTCATCCAGGCACTGGCTCCCGCGCACGCTGCCGTGCACTCGGTGTTCACGCACAAGAACGCCTCCTCGTCGCTGGGCCAGTTGGTTACCTCGAGCACGCTGGTCTGGGAGAGCTACGACCCCAAGGACGCCACGCAGCTGCAGTTTGCCGTCGAGGGCGGCAAGTACGTCACCGAGGACGAGCACTATCCCATCTACGTGTGCCGTGTGCCCATCGACGGCTTCCAGGTGTCCGGCCACACCGAGAAGATCCTGCAGAGGCACGTCTGTGTGGCGGCCCACTACAAGCACGGCAAGTACGACAACTTCGACGTACTCATGAACAAGGGACACCTGGGAAAGGTCGGCTGGCGCCACTGGCGCAAGTTTGATGCCGGCGTGCCGGTGGGCGCGATCCGCATCGGAGACGACTCCTACATCGGCCGCCACAGGGCCTCGCACGAGCCGAACAAGGACGGCATTGTCACCCACTGGGGAGCGGACTTCAACTTGGGTCACCTGGAGCCCGAGGGTCTCGGCAAAATCCGGGTGATTGAGAACGAGCGCGAGAAGTACTACGTCGACGGCGAGGTTCTCGTCGAAACGGAGCCCTTCCGCTACGAGCTGAGGGACATCAAACTGGACCGCTTGCGCACCGAAAGGCGAGAGAACCTCACGGAGTTGGGTAAGTCGTAACCTAGACTGTTAGCTGAGCAAACTAATTGAGATTAATTCTTTTTCACAGCCACGAGGAGGCTGGAGAATCTGGGGGACAAGTACAGCACCGTGGAGACCGTGCTTAGCTACAGTTTCGACTACAAACAGAACTGGGGCAACCACGAGGGCGTGGCAAGGGGTCTGCCCACCAAGATCTTCGAGAAGGATGTGCCCGTTCCAGCTGAGATCAACTGGGGGCTGAAGCATGCCGAGAAGCGGTCCGAGAACAAGGCGGTTCATACGAAGCTCTGGCCCGGAACGGCCATCAATGTTACGCTGCGCGGCAACTATGTGACCCTGGAGGCGCCGTACAGCGGAAAGCTCTTTGCGTTCTACTACGGCAGCGACGAGAGTGTTTCCCGCAAGATCAGCGCTGAGGCAAGTCCTTAGGTCAAGTCCTTAGAGTCAAGCTCTAACTTATTTTGTAACTCTTTACAGGTCAGCAAGAGCTATCTTAAGGACGTAAAGCTGGAGTTCAGTCCGGTTTACTGGATTGAGAACGGAACTCTGGTGCCAACAACGACAACCACAACGACAACATCGACATCGACCACGACACACGCGACCACGACCAGCACCAACGAGCCGACGCCCATCCACGAGCCACCGCTGGTGCATATGAAGGACCAGGGAGTGCAGCACTCGGGTCCCGATACGCTGGAGAAGACCCTCCACGACTCGCCCTCCAGCAACGAGGTCAATTCGCACGAGGCGCCCGAGAACATGTCCTCGAATCCCGGCAAGGACGTGGCTCTGGCAGGATTCGGCGTAAATGCAGCTGACTCGCTGCAGATTGCCGCTGCTGTCATGCCGCTCCTTCTGTCCGTTCTCCTGAGTCTGTAGATGGAATTGAGCTCCGGGCTTAGAATAGCGTTTAATTGTTGTTGTTGTACCTGTTGTACCCGTCTTTGAGAGCGAAGGGAAGCGAGGAGGAGAAGCGCAGCTAGCCAGAGGGAAGAAAGTTAGGCATATAGGAAGGATATAGTGGCCCCTAGAACTGGGAACGATTTTGGCGCGAGAGCGGAAAGCGAAAGTTGATATTTTTTATACTTGTCCCCCAGGCTTCTTTCTTCTATAACACGCAAAGGAAATGGAAGTGGAAAGATCAAAAGGATAAACGTAATACATTCCTAAACAGACAGAATCCCTCACAAAACGGAAATGAATCAAAAGTATAAGTTAAAGAATCAAGTAATATATTCGTGTAGAAATATTTTTAAACCCCTTTCAGTTGCAGTGCAAGAGATAATGTTCTATGATTTCGAATGGCTTCTCATTTTGCTAGTTGGTAAGGGCCATGAATTGACCATTGATTTAGGGATGATATTATATAAATCGCGCTCTATAATACGATGTATGTATATGTCTAAAATGTAAACCTATGTAAAACATAAGTACGAGTATGTATGTATGCTATTGTGTAAGAGAAACACTCCAAATATGTAAATTAGAAACCCCTTGAATTTAATTATAATTCGCTATGTGAGCTTTTTATTGTTTTTAGCCGATTCTTGACCCAATTGGCTTCGATTTGAATTGAATGACTTCGAATGAGCAATGAATCTCCCCCACTTTTCGTATAAAATCTAAAAATAAAGCTTGTAAATTATAAACTGAAAGAGATCTCAATTGGTTTTCATTTTTTGCTAAATTGGTATTATATTTATTAGTTATTAGGGAAGCTTCTTACCTTACCCTCTTAAATTCCAAATAGTTTTTAGTTTACAACCTTTTAACGACCAATTTATAAATCTTTACAATCAAACGTGCAGCTCAGCGGGGCTTCGAACTGAAGTTCAATAAATCTCATGATGTATTCTAGGCACACAGAACTCTACAACCAAATTTGCACTGCGAGTGACACCTGCGCCTACCTTGTGTGTAATTTACCTCGAGAGGTGACAGGGTAAAAATAATAAATAAAATGAAAGGAAATAAATCAAGAAAGACAGTCCCCGGTCTGTTCGGGAGTTTGGTTCATTCGCTGGCTGGTTTTTGGTTTAAACAGCTGATCATTAGCCATGTTATTTGTATTCTCGTTTGATTTTTGTCATAATGTTGTGTCTCGTCAATTTAAATAACCAATTAGCATATGGAAATGCCAGGCTGTCTGCCGGGCTGCCGATTAAAATGCAAAGCATGTTCCGTCGAAGCGCTGTGATAATGAAATATATATGCCCAGTTTTGGTACACATCAGTTCCTCCGTTCTCGTTCTGCGCTGCTGGGCCACAGACCCCAAGGCGGTTTTTTAAAATTAAAAAAAAAGATAGAAAAAAACCAGAACAAAAAGTGGTTTCGCACTGGAGCTCTCAACCTGACATTGTTGTTCAGTTTGCGATATTTTTAAAGCGTGACCACATGACGGCTACTTTTTCTAACGAAAGTTGGAATATCTTTATTTATATATTTTGCCAATGGCAGATTTAGAATCAAGTATTCTGGTTTTAATTATATAAAGATGGAAATGTCTTCAAGATATCGCCTGGCGATGCTAAGGCAGAGTTTTAAATGTTATGAAATTGGAAAAGAGACTTTTAAAGCAACAAAGATTTCTTGTAAGCATTTAAACGTACTGTTATGAGCTCAATGTTAATGCTGTTATGTCAAAAGTATAATATTTTATGAATATTTAATAACGCAGGTTTGTTAACCTTGTAAAAACCAGCACTAAACTTTTTAGCAAACTAAATTTGGTAATTTTTTGGCTTAGTTATGGTTATTTTACGCTTTGACTTTACTTTTCTATCGATAAAAATCGATTTTAAGTCATTTTGGCATGATGTAACTAGAGCAAGGGTATGCCAAATTCGTCCTCCAAAAATTATCTTTACTTTCAAGACATGATCAACAATATAACAGCTTCATTGCTCTCAAAATGAAGAGATAATTCCAATTCCAAACAAATGCATCTTACTTTTGGCTAATATTATTTTTATATATTCAAAAGCCTTCTATATTCCATCGATTTTAAACTGAAAGGGTTGTTAACCCCTTCAAAGTATATTATGAATATAAAATGTGGCCAATATCACCCGGCGATTATTGAATGATTTAGCGCCTCTCGGGCACTCTCTCGGGGATTACAAAAATCAGCATAAATGTGGCATGGGGCTGCCCTTAGGGATGTTTGCAACAGCCTTCCACATCGTCGACTGTTGCTCTGGTCTGCTGACCAGAATTTTATGCATGGGCAACCGCTGCAACCCTTCCGATGCAGCACGCCGACAGGTTTTTATTTTTTCGCCGTCTATATCGGCGTGCAATCTATCCGGCAAGTAGAAGCTGCCCTCCGCATCCGCGCTCCTCCTGCATTGAGGCGTGACGTGGGCCAGCCCACACCCTGCTCGGGCGGGTCCACTGACGTAGGCATACGATGTGGCGGCGGCCGCCTCTGCATTTTTTGTGCATTGCTGCTCCTGCTGCATTAGCGGATCTGTTTGCGTGCGGCGGTTACGTTTAGTCTTTACGCTTCATAATTTCCAGTGCTCGGCGGTCGGAATTTGCATAAATTTAGCTTACACCGGCAGTCGCACCGCTCGACGGGTGGGTTTCCCGTCTATTTGGTTATTTATTATTTTCGGGACCTTCGCTGACACAAGCGGGTCACAACTCTTCCGCTCTCCTGCACACTGCACACACAGGACTGTGTTCTTAATTTATGGAATTTCATTTAACTGCAGGATAAATTATACAAAAACTCACTTAGAATTATTAACGATTTCATGTGATGTGACAATGTAATGCCAGCCCATTGATATGCGATAACCAAACTGAAGATTACTCATAACTCGATAATTGTATTGCGAATATTAGGAAAATATTTGAACGGCGCCTAAATGTATTTAATTAATACCATTGTAATTCACTCCAAATAAAGTATATATTAAACATTTAATTTGTGTGTTTTTGGTCTTGCAAAATGTATCAGGAGTCATGGAAACTTAATTAAACAGCAATGTCCTTCTGCATTGTCACCCCCGTAAATATCAAGTGTCTCATATTTCAAAACTTTTTCAAGTTTATGATGTCCCCCATCTCTCCTACGCCCCTGCCACAGTGACCACAGTGCGTATGGGCAACTCGCATTTCCGTCTCCGGTTCGCCTACAACTGGAGCCTGGCGAACAGCTCCGCTGAGAGCGGCGGCATATGGCAGAGAGCGCCGAAGAGCTGAAACCAGACTCTCTTCGATTGGTCCCTAAGAGAGTTAAGCGACGCGACGAACAGTGGGCTCAGAGCTGCAAAGTTTGGAATTATAAGAATAGCATTGCTTAATACTTAAACAAATTATTTAAGGGTTTGTTTTTAAATATTAATTCTAATTAATTTTGAAATTTAAATCTTTAATTTTTACGGCTTACTTCACAGGAGTGTCAGGTTATTAAATAAATAAATATAAATAAATTAAATAAATTACTATATTTATTTGCTGCCACCGTAAGCTTGTGGTCGCTTGGCCTGAATCCTTGTTGGCCTGCCAACAAGTTATAGTGGCAGTGTCCTGCAGCAGCCGCTATGACGTCATCACCTACATAAGCGGCCCGAAAAAACAGGACACTGCACGCGCAACAGAGAGCCCGAAAGTATGCCGCCCCCAAGAGCAACAGTTGACACATGGCCCGTTTTGCCGTTATCCGAGCTCTCTCGGTTTCGGTTTCGCTCCCGAGAGAGAGCTTATCCGTGTACACTCGTAAAAATATGTTTCTTAATATAAGAAAAATTGCATAAAAGAAATAATCGTACTAAAACTAAGAACATTTTTTTAGAATTAGGTAAAGGTTTAATGAATTTAGAGCAAAACTCCATAAAATTAAGGAAAGCCACCTTAACAATATTTTTTAGGGTTAATTTTTCTATTTTCCTCAAATTCGGGGAAAGGTTTTCTGATGTGCGATTTTTCCTGAAATTATGCCGAAATTTATGCCGAAAAATCTCACACAATTCCATTAAAAATTAACCTTCATTTAAAAACCAAATTTGTAGGGTAAATTTTTCTAAAATCTAGAGCTACTCTCCTTTGAATCCATTTCGTTCGCGAATTTCTACGAGCGAAAAGTGTAATTTTTTATGGCAATTTTAACTACAAATTTTTATAAGTGTGGCTCCACTCAGGGTATAAAAAGACGGGGGTCCTGGCTTGTGGCAAGCAGTCGAGCAACCGACTTCGTGGCAAGCGTTTCTGGGCAAAGCTCATTGTGTGGCACAGCCGCGTCGCGTTGGCGTTTCCGTTACAGTTTGAACCATCCGTTGCATACTTTCGGGTGCGTGGCCGCTCGCTTTGTGGGTCGATCTCGTAGTCGCGGACAGCCGGAGGAGCAGCAGCAAGAGGAGAACTCAATTAACAGGGACTTTGCACTTGATTAGCTCCGAGGAGGCCAGGCCCTTCCAGCCACCGCGTCCGCGTCCACCATGCAGGCCGTGCACAAATCTGCACTGAGCAGCAGGCGGCTGATGCTGTTGCTCTCGATGCTGCTGAATGCGGTAAGTCCCTGCGGATTATATTTTCAATTTTGAAATTTTTCTAGCGCCATCAGCAGCATTCGTTCGGTCTTTGTGTGCGGCTGTGCGATTGCCCGATTCCAGACCGCTGCCTGCACCTAAATTTATCTTTTTATGTGTTGACGTGTGCGGCGGGGCATGAATTTCGTTGAAATTCAGCTTGTGGGAGAGGTCCTGGAAAACGGAATCGAAAACGGAATATAATCCTGCGCCAGAGCTAAGAAGATTTTCGCTATTTATAAAAAAGTTAATTATAGACGTTGCCTGTCAGTAGAAGTCCATTTATTCCAGCAATTGGAAGCAAAGTGTTTCGTCCTTTACTCACCATTAATTAGGTTGTCACCGAGTACAAAATGGTGGCCATCTGCCGCTAAATTATCCTTCATTTTTCAAGCCACGCCCATTCCGGCAGCAGGATTCTTCTGCGGCTGACTTGCTGCGGCAACAGTTGCGCTGCGGTTGCAACATCATCTCGCCAAAGGCTGACCACATGCGGGATAAAGTGCAGTTTTCAGCTCGTTTTTCACTTATTTTTCACTCTTTTGTGACCGTTCCATTGTCCCCCGCTGACATTCCCTGACATTTTCACATATTCGTGCCACCTTTCACTCCCCTGACAGCTGTTCATCATAGCTGTCGGCCGGCGCACCAAAACCACTTTGTCAAATTGTGGTTTCATATGCTCAGCAGGAGCAGTTTTTTACTTGCTCCGCAATTAAATTTGAGGCAGGCATTAATTAAAAGTTGAAAGAGCTTTGGCAAACATTGTAAAAAACAGATTTAAGAAGCTGAGAAAGTTTCTAATCTGCTTTCAAAGCCACAAAGAAATTACAGAAATTGCGGTTGGTGTAAAGAGTACTGATAATCCTTGAAATAGGAAACCGCACAATGGTTACTTTGGGAGGACAACAGGCATGACAGCTAACTTAAGGAGTTACATAAATGAAATTGACTCTGAAAAGGCTTGAATTCTGTTCAATTGAGCTACTGATGGCTTCCAACTAATTTCCTGCAGTTCTTCCTTTGACATGACTGTGAGGATATTAGTGCAAACGTCAGAGGAAACTGCATCGAAAGAGTGACATGTGGCATGTATTTGCTGTTTGGCTTCGAAATAGTGCAATATAGTGAGTCAGCTTTCAACAGCGGCGTGACGGTGCAAAGGATGCCGATATGGGAGTGACAGAAGCGCGTGAGTTTGCATCCAAGATAAGGCCCGTCATTGTCAGAGCTCAATAAGTACTCTTTAAATATCGCGCATACGCACCGTATTTGAATGGAATAAAATGTAAATATTAATTTGCTTAAGCAAAGTTTTTGGGACCCAACAATTACGAACCTTTTTTGGAAACATTTGAGGTCCCGAATTGTTTTGCAAATGTCTGAAAACTTTTTGCAATGTTCCCCGCCTTGGACATTGATAAAGTAAATATTCTTGCTTATCTTTTTCCCTGCTAAATGAGGTTCTTCTCCTTCTCTTAACACATTTTTGATTAGAATCCTCAGAAGATACGTTGGATATGCGGAATTTATTATGCCAAAGATGCTGCCAATAAGCGTGTGCGAGTAATATGCAAATAGAAAGCATGAACACGAACTCAGATATATATCAATGGCGTGCGCCTTGTTCCCATTGATACGCCAGTTGTGAGCGAACATTTTCATTAAAATGCCAGCAAGTCAAATTGATTTCAACGGGGCCACAATGGTAATCAATTCCCGGGACCCACGCATAAAGGCATAAAGGCGGGGTTCTGTTCTGTTCTGTTCACTTGTTTGCCTTTCCCTCCTCCTTGCTCCTTTTTTTTTGTATGTGTTGCCATAAAAAAGAACTGGGGGGAGGGAGAAGGGAGCTGGGAACATCCGTGGCAAGGCAACCAACCATTTCCATGATGTATCAAAAAAGTTATGCTGTTTACAAGCCCGATGAGAAGCTGCTTGTTGAACTCTCTGTCTATGCGGTTTGCATTTAAAAGTGGTTTACAATTTAAAGTTTTTGGTAATCACTAGTTTCTAATAAAATAACTGTATATATTTATAGTTCATTGAATGATTAAGATAGCTAATGAACAGTGATTAAACCTTTTTAGAGTTTGCTATTAACATTTGATGAAATCTCAGTAACTGTCCACCATTATTATCCCTCCAATTAACCAGGACATATGGAGAAAAGTGCTGTCCCTTTGTATATATAGTGGGCGTTGTCTATTTTTACTCGGGTGTCGGTAATTCCAAAGCACAAAGCATTAAGCCATTGCTGCTCCTGTTCCTGCTCCTCCTCTTGATCCTGCTCCTGTTAAGCTTGCCCACAAAGGAGTTACATGTGGCTTTCATTGCTTAAATGGACAATTACCCTTTATGGAGGCATTTCAACCGGAAATCCGCAATGGACACATTCGAATCTGAATGCCAGTTGGCCATTACGGGGTCATGAAGCTTTAGTGAAATAACCAAGAGCATGTGGGCAGGATGCAACCAGTTGGCATTTGTTGCAACTTAACGAATTAATGCACATTTTTTTCGTTAAGAGTAAAATTCCTGCCTTGAAATACTTTTCCAAAAAGTATGACAGCTGGAATTTTGTACCTTTTCCCAACTCACCTTCCGCGCCAGGCATACCAACGACTTAAGAAGAAGTCTCGTCTCCAGGGGAAGGTCAGAGCACTTAAGTTTTAATATTGCGCACAGAGTATTTATTCAAGTTGAGGGAAAAAGCAACAATGTGCGCCATTAAATTGCCTCGGAGCCGTAGGGAAAGTATCCTCTGAACGAGGGGAAAGGACAAGCGTCTGCGATAATAAAATTTGCTTGCGGCGATATAAGCGGCTCAACGCCAAGCAGAGACAGAACCAAACGGAATCACTGGATGATGGTGGCCTAAGGGAGGAGGATGAAGCAGAAGGATAGCAAGGACTCGATGCATATGCTGCATAATCTCACGCCCAATTAGCCAGGCGAGATTCGAGATTCGAATCCCATTCGATGGCCATCTACACGATTATTGGCCATGTCCTGACGGCTCTGTCCACTCGGAAAGTTTAATTAGGTTTCCTTTTATTTGCTTATTGATTTTTTCCCCTCCTGCGCGGGCTTAAACTTTAATTGGACTTGCTTTTAATTGCGGCGAACGAGTGTTTTGTTGTCAGTCGCAGATATTAGCTACGAGTGCTTTCTGGACCTGGTGGAAAAAGGTAATTTAATTATGGGAATCCTAATTACACCTGGAATGTGGAGTGAAGGGTGAAGTAAAAAACAGATTATACGGGGAAAGTTTCATAATTTTAATGGGCCATTAATTTCAAGTATTTTTTAAGCTTTTCTCGTGACGAAAAATTAGCGAAATGGGAAAGCAACCGCACAAATTGTTGCGCAACACACACAAGGCTGCTGCTGGTGCTGCTTTCTGAATGGAAAGCTCGTCCTGCAGCAGGCCCCTGCCCACGCAGCAGCATCCAGCTCCCGTTTTTTTCGCCTGTTTGTTTAGGAAATGCTGGTGACAAGAGCGCAGTTTCCGGACAACGAATTCTTAAAGCCTCCGTGGCATAATTTAATATCACTCTAAGGACGTCACGAGGTGATATTTCCACATAATGTGTGTACGGAGCCACGAGTGTACTGTTTCCACTGTTTTACTCGCGCTGTTTTCCCCCAAAACAAATAACATTTTTCACCATTTAAAGCATTGTTATTGACCAAATTTATGGCCTCAAACAATTGCACACGCCATATCTGAGGCATTCCAACTACGAATTGTGAATTATTTGCTGGGAAGCCAATACGGAAAGTTCAAACAACGAGCAGTTGACTTGGCAAACACCTTTGGGCTGTTGGTTCAAGTGCTAATAAGGCAGCCGAGCAACCAGGAGATTGTCCATTTCTATGCGAGATTTACGGGCTCCAGCCAGCACGTCCTGCGACACATCCTGTGCGCTCGTCCTTCCTTTCTCTCTCTCTGCAGGCCAGTTATTAGAAGCGGAAGCATTGTCTCCTGGCCCTCAGATGTTTGGGGCGGAAGGAAGGAAGGCATCCCGAGCACACATGCTCTCGAACTCCCGAGATAACAGGTCCTGGGACTGGAATCATCCTTTCGCTTGAGCAAACTGCCTCGACCTGTCGTTGTGTACGCTGAAAGCAAAATATTATGAGTTTGGCTTAACATACATTCACATACTGCGCCGCACTGTGTCCTGCAAGGACTTAATTCTGTTGCCTGTTTCTCTGTTTTTCTTGTTGAACACTTCTTTGACGTTAACTTGAAAGGTATGAAAGTCAGCGATGGGCCCCCTAAACGTGTTGCTGGGCAGTCGCTTAGAATTAGTAAGTCCTTCTTTGCTCACTCCCTAAAACACACTTCAATATCCTAATGGACTCCCATAAGCAGGCCACAATAAAGTAACTAAGTAAATAAGTCCTCGAGTGAAAATCGGCAAATTTATGACCTCAAAAGCCCCAAGGATACGCGGGTTCGATGGTTGAAAACTGAGAAAGCGCCAAGTGTCAACACATTTCAGAACTCAATTTAGTGTAAATGATTGCGGCAATTAAGTGGAAGACAATGAACAGAGACATTTCCCTGGATGCGAGCTCTCTAGGAGAATGGCTTAATGCAAATACGACTCATTGATCCGGAGAATGTTTGAAATATATATCCCTCCCCTCTTTCAGGCCATCCAGCCACGCTCCTTCGCCGTGAACGCCACCGAGGATGTTGCCAATGTGTCGCCCTGCGAGATGGAGTCCATTATAAATCAACTGATGAACCCCAGTCCCGAGTACCAGCTACACGTAAGTCACCTGCTGCTGCAGCAGCACTCGTATTTATTTCTGACGTGAAAGGATTTATTTTCGAGGGCAACATCTGCCCGAGCTTTGAATTTAAATTGCTTTCCGCCTTTCTGCCCTTCTGCTTTTCCGCAAATCCTCCTTTTCCTTGTCCGTAGGCCTCCGCCTTGCGCAATCAGTTGAAGAACTTGCTCCGTGAACGCCAGCTGGCCGTGGGCGAGGAGCAGCCGCTGGGCGAGTACTCCGACTATGTGGAGGAGGACAAGCGCTCGGTGGCCGCCCTGGCAGCCCAGGGCCTCCTGAACGCCCCCAAGAGGAGTCTCGCCACTTTGGCCAAGAACGGACAGCTGCCCACGGCGGAGCCGGGCGAGGACTATGCCGATGCGGACTCCGGTGAGCCGAGTGAGCAGAAGCGCTACATCGGCTCCCTGGCCAGGGCCGGGGGACTGATGACCTACGGCAAGCGGAACGTGGGCACCTTGGCCCGCGACTTCCAGCTCCCGATTCCGAACGGAAAGCGCAACCTGGCCACCATGGCCCGGCTGCAGAGTGCTCCCTCGACGCACCGCGAGCAGCCGAAGCGGAATGTGGCCGCCGTGGCCAGGTACAACTCGCAGCAGCATCACAACCAACGGGCCAGCGCCGAGAAGAGGAATCTGGGCGCTTTGAAGTCCTCCCCCGTGCACGGAGTCCAGCAGAAGCGCGAGGACGAGGAGATGCTCCTGCCGGCCGCCGCTCCCGACTACGCCGATCCCATGCAGAGCTACTGGTGGTATCCCAGCTATGCTGGCTACGCCGACTTGGACTGGAACGACTATCGCAGGGCCGAGAAGCGTTTCCTAGGTGAGTAGCGAGTCTCCTCCAGACTGCAGAGACTTCGGCTGGCCGAGGATATGTTTTTGATTCCCAGCACCTGCACCTTAGCTAGCGGCCATGCGGCACCTATTTTTCTTAGCACAGTTTTGTACATATATATTATTCCACAAAAGACACCTCCAAGGACCCCGAGTTGTTCGGCATCGAGCATGGCAACGATGCAAATGCTGCTGTCGCCGAGGAGGAGGAGGAGGAGCAGTTGCAGCCGGAGGAGCAGTTGCCAGCACCGCAGAAGCGCCACATTGGTGCCGTGTACCGCTCCGGATTCCTGCCCAGCTACCGCTACCTGCGCAGCCCCACCATTGGCGGCGGCGGTGGCTACGGCGGGGCCGGGGGGCGTTTCAGTCGCTCGGGACGTGACGCCAGGCAATTTGTATGAGTAAATGGCAATGGTTCGATGTGTGCTGCACTACTTATGTTTTATCCTTTTATCCTTTTCTTTTATGTTTCTCTATATTCCTCTCTCTGTACTCGTATGATTGTGTTGGAGTTCTAGATTTAGTGGCTGCCGAGGTGATAGTGAATGTGATAGTGAATGTACTCGTATCGGATTTGGGTTCGGAAACAGCATGGTAGTCATTGCAAATTGCTGAATGCTGTTGAGTTTGTTGTGTTATTTCAGCCTCGTCCTTTTCTAAGTGAATTATCCTGGCAACAATCCGGGGAATTGCTCACACACACACATTTCCGCCAGCATTTGAATGAATTTTTGCTTTCATTTAAACGGCTCTCGGAAATTTGATTTCCGTGCATTTGCCCAAAAATTGTGTCGTTTGCCCAGGGTTTTCCGGCGACGAGTCCTCGCTGCGTTCTAAGGATAATCGGCTAATTTCCGGCACTTTGTCTGCCACTCAGCTGGCTTTAAAATAAATCTGCTGCACTCTTTTAGGAGATTTTCATTTTAAAGCAGCCGAAAAGTATGCAACACTCGGACTTGCCCGCCACTAGGTGGCTCTGTAAAAGCAATGTAGATTTAATACATTTAAGGTTGTTAAGGTGGGAAACTTCACTCTAAAAAGGGTGATAAAGATAGATTCCTTCATCAATAACAACTGTATATAACCCCAAGGCATCCTGGAAAAATTGATATCCAACATTTGTATATAAATTCATTAAGATTAAATTTATTAAAATTCCTTTTGTTTGCTGTGTTTATACTTTTACTAAGTTTGCATTGGCATGTTTTACGCTCATTGGCATGATCTGGTCATACTTTGGAAACTTTAATCCTTTTTGATTTAAGTTCTTTTTTGTTACGCCTCCTTTTTGTAGATTAGCTCTGGCGGGACCTACTTTATAGCCTTGATGGAGGGTCCATTCGTTTTCCATTAGAACTTGTGTGAAATGTCTCCTCGGCGATCGATCGGGTGAAATAACTTTCGATCTCTCCCCTACCCACAGGTCGGGTACTTCCCCCAACACGAGCGACTGCGTCAACCCACCGCAGCCGTTTGTAAGCAGTGTTTCATCCCGAATAAACCGATGATCAACTGGAGCGGAGCTGGCATACGCGGCCGTCTGTCCAAGTACTACGTGGACCCGGAGGGAGTGACCAGTAACTCGCTGCCGACGGGAAACGCGAGGGGCTCCCCGTCCGCCCGGTCCTTCCTGCGATCCGGAGCCTATCCCGCCTATCCGCCCTTCCACACCTGGGGCACTCCGCCGCGTATCACAGCCCTGCACCGACGCGAATTTCGACGCAACTTGGACAATTACGAATACTAAATATATCGACAATATACTCTTTATGCAACAATTATGCGGTTAAAGTAAAGTATCAGTATCAGTAGGACTATGCAGTACCACTAAACTCTTATTAAACGTAGATCCCGCGTTATCGAACTTATCGGAAGTCACACACAACACCTGCTGCACCCCCGACCGCCGAAAGGCCCGAGAGCGAGCCGCAGTCGGAGGTGCCACTCTGTATCGCTGTAACTCTCAGTGTATAAACTATATATTTACCAAAAAAAAACCGAAGTAACTGATATCAGTGCAAAGCCTAGGAACGATTACGATTAACGATTAATATCAATGCCAGTCATATCGTCTCTCTATAGTTTAAACACTCGAGTTAGTGCCAATGCCGTACCTTTGCTCGGAGAACGAGAACCCTTACCTTGCCAGCTTTGGTTCCCTTCCCCAATATCCTTTATGTGTATATGACAATAAAAATGTGTACGAATCCTAGTCCAAAGCTAAGTATTGCCACCAACGATCATGCGTAAATATGAGAGTGTTAACAAACTGCGTCAAAGACAATAAAACTTGGTGAGAAGAATAACGAAATCAATATCGATTTACATATACATAATTATACTATACTATATATACACAAATATGTATTTCCGACAATAACAATAAATACTGACAATAAAGTATATATATATCAAGGGTATAATGTATTTCATTACGAGGCATATTTGGATTGATTTTAACTCTTTCAAATTACTAGAGAAAGTCCTGGAAATACGAAGGAAATTCAAATAAACATATTCACTGTGTGTAATAATAATAAGTCTGATGTTGTCAATAACTAATTTAAACGATTATGAACTTTCAACCTTAACTACAAGTATTCAAAATGCTAAAAAAAACAAATTATTTACTACAATATATTTACTTCGATTATATAAATGTATGAAACTTATCTCTACGCACGCGTGAGGTTGAGGTTGAGGGAGCTACAACTCGCTGCGGCAGTATCCACCAATTATCAAAGTTATATATATATGTATCTGTATACACACTATATGTATATCAAATATTGCAAATATATACAAAAATATTACTGGTTTGTTCCTACAATAAATATCAAGACTTTCATTTGGGTTTTACTTATAAGTTTTCAAAAGGAAGTAAGTACAGACTCTTGATTTCAATGCTTTTATTATCTTTGATTAAGAATGAGTTCATGATCCTAGCTTGTTTAACAATATCGTCTTAATATAATGAATATAAATTAATTTACGTCTATCGGTTCTGAATCTGAATGCCCTTGCTGTAAGCAAAGTAATCTTAAATTATAGCCAAGCCGATACTTTCCATATTCACGTTTCAGATGTATAAATAGTTGCCTCTAACTCCGCCTCTGCTTTTGCTGATTATTGAAATGCATAATAATAATAGAGAGGTGACTCCTCCTCCTCCTCTGGCTCATGACCAGTACTTGGCCTGGCCCTGCGCCGGCAGGGGGTGGTTGTGGTTGTAGGCAGCCGCCGCTGCCGCATTGCCGTGAGCCGCTGCAGCGGCATAGTCGTTGAGCTGGTGCTGGGCCACGTGGGCATTGTAGTTGGCGGCGGCCACCGCCGTCTGGTTGAGATGGTAGGCGGCCTGGGACCAGTTCGAGGGCGACTGCGACTCCAGCTTGGAGTAGTCGCTCAGGTGCAGCGAGGGCGAGATCTTCGAAACACTGTCGGCGGTCAGCTTGGAGAAGTCATCAATGGACAGCTTCGAGTAGTCTGTAAAGAAAACAGAGAGCATTTAGACAGAAGGACCTCCTTCACCTCCTGATCCTGGTTCACCCACCTTGATGGTAGTAGTTCTGGCTGCCAAAGTGCCCGGGCTGGGCAAATCCGCCGGGGAATCCGTGCTGGGCCGCACTCTGGACCAAGTCGTAGCCCCCCATCTGCGTGTGGTGGTGCGCCGCTGCAGCAGCCGCTGCTGCACTGTGATGGGAGCTCGGGGCGTGGGCCGTATGATGCACTGCCTCGTTCATGCCTGTTCCGTTGGCGGTGGTGCCCGGTGCCGGGCTGTAGCCTGCCATGGAGCCTACGCCGAGGGGACCAAAGCCCAGCGGGGCAGTGGCTCCACTTGGTCCCACGCCCACACTGGAGCTGCCGGCACTGTTCATGGGCGAGAGGCCAGAGCTGGAGCCACCCGAGTGCTTGCGCAGGCGGGCCCGGCGATTGGAGAACCAGACCTGGATACGGGCCTCGGTCAGGCCAGTGGTCTGGGCCAGCTCCTCGCGGGTGTAGACATCCGGGTACTGGGTGCGGGCAAAGGCCCGCTCCAGAGCCTCCAGCTGCTCGGCGGTGAAGGTGGTGCGGGAACGGCGCTGCTTGCGCTTCAGCGGAATCCCAGGCTCCGACTCCGTGTCGCTCATGTCCGAGTCGCGGCCTGCAAGAATGGGAAAACGATTCGGGTTTAAAATAAAGGCATCGAGGGGAACTCTAGAATTATTAACGCCTTGTAAGAGGCCATAAAATTTTCCACACCCCTTCGAAAAATGAATCATATTCCGGCGGCTTGATCTACGGATTCAATGAATAGAGGGGCCACCGACGTGGATCGGCGGCGATTGTGTGACCCCCGATCATAGTTCCAGCTCCATGGGAATAAGAATGGGAAGTGGGAATGGGAGTCGACGTTCAATGCGCGCCATTGCATATTAATTGAAACGTCAGGGAGCGCAGCAAATCTGTCAAAGCCACCGACGACGATCCACTCCAGGGACTGACTCCGAGCTGGGATACAGGGGGCGTTGCCGCAGGCAGCTCGTAAAAGTCACAGCATTGACAAGTGACACAATATATCACGTTACACAAGAAGATGATCGGCAAGTTGTCAGCGGCCATGGAGGAGTGCGCCAATTAACTTCGGCATCTGTTTACGAAAGGGAGGCCGCCGCCAAAAGCCGCCGTCATTGGCAATCGGGCTTGAAGCGCAGCGTGTGGCAGTGGAGGAGCCACACCAAGAGGATCCGGCATGCCAAATTATTTGGAGAGCTCATTACACAATAAGCCGTGGAGCGGAGGAGTTGCAACCCTTAACGGTTTGACGGCTTGGGATCAAAGGGAATTATTCAACAAGATCACAAGCTCGTTTTTCAAAAGGACCTCGCTTGGGATTAGGACTCAGCGCGTCCTGATCCCGCTGTGACCACTGTTTGTGTGTCTGCCGGCGAAGCGGAAATGCCTCGGCACTCGATTAAATTTATTGTCCTGTCTGTGTGTGGCTGAGGCTCTCTTACTTGGGAACCGATATTGCGGTCAGTGTGTTAATCTTTTCCGGTCTTCCTGGAGATATTATTAATTGACATTAGAAATTGTATGATTTCCGGTTACCTGTTCTGATTAATGAAAGTTATATCAAACTGGTTAATCAATATAAACCTGAGCCTTATGCAAATTGTCGGAATGGGATTTTGGGACAAACTCTGAAACTGTAAAACAAGCTTTTGGCACGCTTATGAGCTTCGACTTCGACGACCCACAGGCCACACCCAAAATCCCCTTAAGCGAAACCTCGGAACGCCCACTGTTTGGTCCCATAAAGAAGTCGAAAAGTTCACATCGGAATCGAAATGGCTGCATATGAATGATAAAATACAGAAGTCGGACTATTAATCTTTCAGCACACGAAACAATAAAACTTAATTATACGATATAAGGGGGTCGCCTCGGATCGGGTTCCTTCAGCTGCGAAGACCCAGTGGAGCCGAGAAGACAAAGCGACTGAAGAAAAGGTGGAAGGCACAAAAATCAATTAGTTTTTAAATGTTAAACATTTTATTAATTTGCTGCTACTTGCCAAGGGAGGGGGAGAGGGAGCGGGAAGGAAAGAAAACAATCCAGCGGCGACCCAGACAAAGGCCTCTTTATTTTGGCACCAACTTCGACCGGCAGGGCACCACTTTGGCTACCGTGGAGCTGTGGAGTCTTTGAATTGCTGGGCTTTCTTTTCGGTGACCGGTGACCTGGCATCGGACCTGGAAAACCGTTTCGAGGCCCTAAGCTTTGATAAATTACTGCGGTTTCGTAATCTGGGCAGGTATTCCATCATCTCTGACGACGTCCAAGTTGTGTTCCCGAACAGCAGGTAGGCGCTTTGCCCCCAAAGGTGGCAAAGTGCAAAAGGCAAGCGCTTATTTTCCATGCCGCACACTGCGAGTGTGTGTGTGTGCTTATTTTTGGAGTCCAATCACTTTTGATGGACAATTGCTGCCCAGAAATCAATCGGTACCCTAACCATACCCTAACCTTAGCACTGTCATCAATCAACAGTCCTGACACCGAATCTACGACTTTAATTGGTGCATCTAATGCAAGGCGAGTTGCAATTGAAAACATTTCTCGGAGTGGAGCGGGGAACAGGGGAGAAGTCCGGCTCCGCGGGACCGACCGCCTGTCAGATGTCAGTTTTGGGAACGCGCTCCCTGTCTCCGAGCCGCAGATCCGGGATTTGACATGTCTCGGGGTCCGAATGACATGGACCTGACCGAAGGTTCAAGCGAGACCCATACCCAAGCCCAGCTCAAAGCGACTCATTTCAGTTTGGCGCGACTCCGGCGTATGTTATTTCTTAAGTCTTAAGATCCATGTCAGCATAAGGATTACAGGAGCTTTAAAAGTAATGCCGCTCGCATGGGTTAGGTTTTAAAAGCAGCGAAGGAATGGCGTGGAGTGGCTGCCAGCGACTTGACAATTTGGCCAACAAAATATATTATTTGTGAACAATACAAGTTGGGGGGAAAATATAGAATTATAACTTATAATTCTACAACTTGTAGATATTTATTTATAATTTGAGGGTTTGGGTTGAATGGAGTCTCGGCAAAAATACTTGAAAGTAACTGTCACGTACTTGCCTTGGCTTGGTAAATATAATTTATTCAAATATTTAGGCAACTTCCTTTTTCACTATCTCCTTTCTGTGTCCTTTGTTATATAAATTAGGGTGAACTTCCTTTTCGCCTTCATATTTTGTCCTTGCTTTAGGTTTGTAGCATTATTATCCTTGAGGATTGTGACTGCTTGATAATACAAATACAGCCGCTAAGAAATATCTTATTGGTTTCATTATCCCTCTTTTACCTTCATTACAATTCCTAGTCTGTCTCCCATATTTTCTTTAATATTCCATTTTGAGAGCGATTATATTTTCGGGAAATCGTATAATTTCACCGATAAAGTATTCAGGAACGCCCTCGCAATGTAAAATACAAATGAGAAGACCACTAAATACCATGTTTAAATTCAAATCATATTTCCCCGCTGATTCCCATTTAAACTAATTTACAAAAGTCGCCAGGGCGGTGGCGAGGTACATGGCAAAGAGGCCGAAATTAGTTATAATCATAATCCGGCGGCAGAAGAAACGTAATCATCGGAATCGAAGAGGAGGCTGAAGTCGGGTCCAGAATGAAATGAAACTAATTTAAATAACAATGCAGACAAACACTTGATCAAAACAAATCCCAGATGAACAGACCGACAGAGACAGGAGACGGAGCCTCGGTTAAAGTGTGATAATACGTTAATAAAATATTTTGTAACTCATCAACACGAACGACTCCGACTCAGGAGGGGGCGCTGCAGCAGTGCATCGCAGTCGAGATCAAACGGAACGCACCAGGACACCCTGGTGGGCATTAAAGAGGCCGCTCTGGATCGGTGCATTTGATGTCGAGGCGATGCTTTTGTTACGTTGACACTTTTTTCGGGCATGAACGATTTTAATGGGTTTTCGAGTCGAACAAATGAGCCAGCCACTGGGATCATCGGGCCATATGTGTGAGATAGGGTCAGGTTCGGTCGGGTGCGAGTTCGGTCGAGGCCTCGGGTCTTGGAGTCGGTTCTCTGGAAGTGGTGAAGATGCTCTCGGGGTTAGAGACCACCATCGCACGCACATTTAAGGATAGCGCACTATATTTTTGCGCAATCACCGCTGTCGAGCTGCTCCTTTGCCTTCGCCAGTCATTTGTCATGTGACACTGCAGGAATGCTCCTCCTCGGTCTCCCAACAGCTCGCTTTCTTTTTCTCTCTCACTAGCTGTCTCTCTTTGGCATCCCGTTGCGAATCATTAGAGGTGTGAACTCCCAAAACAGGATCGCTTGCCTTCGTCCTTCGGCCATTGCATTTTTTTCGGCAGAGTGCACTTACAAAAAATGTTTATATTAGGAGCTGTTTCTAGTTTAAAAGATCTAATAGGAATTTTCCTTCTTTATGTACAACTATTTTTGAAAAATTTCTTTATTTATTTTGTAGATATAGAAAATAAATATTGATTAAAGTTTTAAGGATTGTGATCAGGTCAGTCATTCCGTTAGAAATGTTATCGTAATTCTTAAGAAGTTGAATCGAGTTGGTTTCCAATTCAGCGAGAATTATCATTTTTAAAAATCTAGGGTACATTTCCTTTGGATTTTTTGTTAACTATTTTTAGCTTTCCTAATTCATTATTTATTAATTAATTTTAACTATGAACCTAAGTAAATATGACTTGTTAGTAATCATTCGCCTTTTGACCTTAATATATCTTGAAAAGAACCAAAAATGTATTTTTTAAAGAAACTTTAAATCGATATTTTTATATGAACATTTCTTTTGACCAAATCTGAGTTTTTCAAATGTCATAACTAAGCTTAAAATGCATTAAATTCATTTTGGAAAGCTTTTCTGTTTTGGGTTTTTTATAATGTTAACAAATCAGCAAACTGAATTTAAAGTTTAAAAATGTTATTATTTTTTAAATTTTTAAAAATTTTAATGATGAAACCCCTTATAAAATTTCCAAAATTTGTTTGTGGCTGTTGATGCTGATCAATAATATATATGATTTATAGGGTCGGAAATGGCTCCTTTATTATTTTTTAAACTTCTAACTAAAATTCTAATACCTTGCAAGGCAATAAAATTAAAAGACTAATTTTATAAATAAATTAATGAAAAAATTTCCTTCCATTTCTATATTCCCTTCATATCCATGCCTTACTACTTTTTTCTCTGCCTGTACCGAATTTCCTTGCAAATAATTGAACCTGTTTTGGGCCGAGCAGCATTCGACAGGATCCTGTCTGAGATCCTGGGCACTGCTGCCGCATTGTCTGGTCATGGGCCCTTCTGATCGGGGAGAGAGTATTTTGTAAATAGGTTTGGCCATTCCCACGGCGGCACTCTTGATGCCATTGTTGCGGCCACTAATTGCCACAAGTGTTCTGCTCGGCTTTTCTTTCTCGGATCGGATCGGATCGGGATCGGGTCTCAGGTTAGGTCCCTCCCGTTGTTGACTTCTCGGTGGCGGCGTCGGTGTTTTGGCATTTGATTTCTTTGTGTTGCGTCACTTTCCTCGCTCTCCGAGTGGGCCGGACTTGGACCTGGCCTGGGATCGCACCGAAAATAAAACAAATCGCACGCGTATTTATCAGTCATGGTCTTCTCGGGGATCCGATCCAGACAGCTTGGCTATTGTCAGAGACGCCCGGTGGAGGCGTTGCCAGCGTTTAGCGGTGTGTTTGTTGTACCTCCGACGGGGCGTGTTTACGCCAGTATTTATCGAGATCAGTAAGTATTTATCAATCTGCAGATTTCGGAGAAGTGGCAACAGATGCCGCAAAGCCGCTCAAATATTGCCAGATTTGAATTATAATTAGCTCCCCTTCTTACTAACCAAACACACCTTTAATTATTCCGATATATAATACAGTTTAAATTGGTATTTTCCGAGGTGAGGATCTCTATTGAGGCTGAGGCCTCTGTCGGAGGCTATCAATGCTCTTAATAACGGCTTTGGCGGACTCAAATTATAACAGCATTATTGTCACCCAACTTGTTTCGTTATATTTCGGTAGCCCCCACACAATTTTCTCTTTCTTTCAGCTATTATTGGGCATTTCATATTTTTCCAGCGTTTTTTCGGTATTCCCAAGATCAAAGCGAGACGCCGCCGATCGTGGGGAGCTGGGAAAGAGTCTTTGAAAGAGTCTCCGAGTCCGAGTCGGACGTGGACGTGGAGGTTGTATAAATTGTACAAAATCCAAATCAAACGAAATTATACGCGAAATATAAGATGGAGAAGCATATATATTTAATAATGCATAATTTCATTTTCGGAGTCACTTGGCGTTGATTACAGGCAACGGGCACCGACTTTGTTATCCCAGAGATCCGAGGTCCCTCAGTGCCAGATCTCAGATCCCAAAGATTCCAGCACACAGCTGGAGAGCCTCTTCGGATGTGTCTCTGCGCAACCTTTCCGTTTGGCCGCCACTTCTGGCCATAATGATGGAGCGGGATGGGAGCAGGGGGGCATCAATGATGATGGGAGGGCGTGTGCTTATTATACGCTTCGACAACATAATGACTACCCTTACTTGGGGCACATCCATTTTATATTTGTATGATTCTGTCCTGGAGTTAAGTAGCTCAAACATACAGGTGCTTCACGGCAAATGTCCTGCTCTAACACCAACTCCTTTAGGATTTTCACCTGTTTTCTCACAAGAATTTTGAATAAAAAAGAGGAGAGAAAGGAACCACAGGGCACATGACTTCCCTTCAAGGACGGAAGACCCGAAGTCATTGTCGGCTTGTATTCACAGACACACAGAGAGAGACAGAGTCAAGGTGACGTCTATGGGAATCCCCTGTGGGCCATTGTGAGGCGGTGTCCGTGTTGTGACAGTTCGAGGCAGTCGGCAAAATATCAGAGGATATGTCGGCAAAAAACTGACAATTGCCGAAAAGGAGGGCATGGCATGGCGGCTCTAATTGAAAAAGGCAAGTACAGTGCGAGAGATCATACAAAACAATTTTCTAACCAATTTCCCAAATGCCGGAATACCAAGCTCTCTGGCTTTGACCCCGCCGGTCGTTTATCGAATGACTATGCATATTCCGTCCGATTATTGGCTCCGATCAGGGGACAGAGGAGGTACGAGGTCTCACGCAAGGCAAGAGGAAAGCCGGGTTATTAGCTGGGCAACAGAATCTCTCGAATCTCGCATCTCCGAGTCTCTACTTTTGATTCTCAGGTGTCATCATCTACACCTATTTCGGCCAACAAGCGATCGAGATCGTTATCGTATCGACCAGAGAGATCCATTGTAGTCTTCTTCCCATTCCGAGCGGCTTTTGATTTAAGTTTAAGTCGCTGGTTCTAAGACGATCAAAGCCATGTTGCCGCCGCCACCAGATTTCAGCTACAAATGATTTGATGATGATTTTCCGAAATTATCAAATAAATGATCGGTGATTTTCCCCCGTTCCCTGTTCTTTCGTTTCGGCTCGCTTACCTCCGAGTATTCCATGGATCGTGTAGTCCTTGCGACCATCTTCGCTGCCGCGATCGTTGCCACGCAACAAGCGGCTGATGGACGACGTCGAGGGGGGATCCGCAAAGCCCTCCTAAGGGAGAAAGTTATCGGATTAGAGAAATGGGTTTATAATTCGGTTTTATCTTAAATCGATTCCTAACACGAAGCAGTTCCAATTAAGATAAGGCGGAGGCCTCGGCAGAAGCTACTGGTTCCCCGAAGGGGACAATGCACTTGGAAAGCTCTGACATTAATGCCACTGAGGCCGGGCAGCTGTTTGTGTTTGGACAATTTCCATGTAGCCTCCTTGGTGTGTAATCCAATTAGGGAAATGTCAAGCCGAGAGTTTGGCCAACCATGAGATTTATCTCTATCTGTGGCGTTGGCCCTTGTCGCGTGTTGTGTTGTGTCAAGAGGCGGGACAAGTGCTGAGATGCCGAAGAATCCGCTGCGGGAATGGGAAACAAATTGCGAGAAATGGCACCGCGTGAAGTTAAGCTTCCACATGCAATGTTAAGCTCTCTTGCCTTTGACTTTGACACAGTTCAGTTTGGCGTCCAAGCCCTTTCCTCGACCTCCTAATGGCGCTTGCCGGGCAAGAAGATCACCAAATCAATCCCCACAGCGATTTCCCGGAGACCGAAAACTGTCAGATTTCATTAGAGCGACATGTCGGCTTCCAGCAACTGTGCAACGCGGAGCCATCTCTCTGGGAACGAGAGCCAGTTCTGGTTGCAGACAGTGACCCAGAGTGTCAGGCGTTGCTCAAATGGAGTGGCATGTGCCGCAAACATTTTCATGATTAATAAGAAATTATACATATATTTTTCCAGGGGCTGTGGCTAATTCCCGGCCAACAAAGGTGGCATAACTGGCACCTCATAGACAAGACAGCGAGACCAGACCAGACAGCCACGGAAACCGAAACTGACATTTTGTCCAGTCTGGATTTGGAATGGATGCTGGCTGGCTGACTGTCTGGTTACTGGCTACTGGCTCCTATTTCTATTGAATGTGTCATGGGAACAACAACAGAAGTGTGTTTTGATTTTCAACTGGACTTTGTTGGGTTATTTATGAGTGCAGAGCTGGAGCTGGAGCCGGGACCGGTTGCTGCTGTGGAATGTGTGACGGCTAATCTTGGGGCAACAACTGACAACTGGATACGAATTTCAATCCCGACCCAAACCGATCTCGATCCGAGGCGAGCCCCCGACTGCGAGCGAGTTCTGGCTTAACAATTTCAATTGAAATTTAATTAATTAGTTGACAGGCGGATTGACACTTGACTGCGCTTAGACTTGACCAAATCGCTGTGGTCTCTACCTCTTTTGGGTCTCTTTTAGCTTTCTATGTTTGAGTGACAGGTGCCTTGTTTTTTTTTTAATAATTAAGTTTCCTGGAAATAAACAGTTTGTCAGGACTCAAGACTGGTACCTAAGGATCGAGCTAGCCCCTGAAATCAATCACGATCTTCGAACAAGATGTATCTGCATCGATTGGGGTGGAACCATGGCCAAGGAGGAGGCTGCCCACAGCGTATTCTAATTAAGCGTGAAGCGCACCTGGGGGCAGTGTTCCAGCGGACAGCGGACGAATATATATATATATATATAGACATGTGCGTGTGCGAGATCTGGGCGATGGTATCGATCGGTCGCCCGAATCGTATCGCCACATAAAGTGTGGCTAATTGCGGCTTCAAATAAAGAGCTCGCTCGGAGCCGCCAAAAGAGGCTGGCGCATAAATACACGATCTCTTGTTCTCGTACTCGCGGGGATATATCCCGCCTCCTGCAATCTCGCCGAAAGGCTAAACAGCACTCCAAGACAGACCTCATCCTCATCCAGAGGAGCTCCATGTTGGCGTAGGTTCAGCAATAAGCTCAGCTTTGGACTTTGTTTTTCCCAATGATCGAGGTATCTAAGTGTGCTCATCTTCCCTCCAGTTTAAGGCTAATATTAATGGCTAATAGCAAAGGTGATGAGCTTTGTAACTGGGTTTTTCCGTTGTCTCTGAGGTGACATGTCAACCATTAAAACGTGACAGGAATTAAGTGCATCTGGTGGGAAGCTCATCGAACGAAACTTGAAGTGTGGGCAATGTTTTCCGAGCTCACTGGGACTATTTGCTCTTTGCCTTTGAATTGCATGTCAAACAGGAAGTTTGGAGCAATGTCCCGAGGGCCCATAAACATATATTCTCTTTTTTTGCACCTTGTCGCCGCCTTAAAGACCAAACACAATCGATGCCGATGCCGACACAGGGAAGACGACAACGACAACAACGACTTTTTATGGTTTAATCGATTTCTCAACGGTTTGGGTGGCAAGCAAAAAATTTGTGTCGTCGCCGTTGTACAACAAATTTGTCAATGAGAGAATCGGTCCTTGCTCCTCAGTCCTTGGGCCATCTGGCCAGCATTTTTGTATGCAAAAAGGACCCGGGCGGTGTTTCGGAAGCGGAGGAGTCGGCAACGTGCCATAACAAAGCCAGCGGGAGGCCCGAGTCTGCCACGTGACTTTTCGGAAAACGGAAGTAGGCTGCAAATAATGGCATGCGGTCTCTGACAAAAGTCCTTGCATCCTTTGTTTTGGCACATTTATTGCTTCCTGCAGCAGCTCTGCAGGTGTAACTACTCACCTTGATAAGCTTCTCGCGTATCTCCCAACTGAATATGCCGGCGTTCTCCTTCCTTAGCTCATCGATCCGCGTCTCGATCTCCGGCGAGGTTACCTTCGGCTTCGATCCACCTATCACGCCCGGCCTGATGGAGCCCGTCTCCTGGTAGCGGTTCAGGATCTTGGACACACAGCCGTGGGAGACGCGCAGCTGGCGGGAAATCACACAGGGACGAACGCCACTGGCCGCCATTTCGACGATCTTCAGGCGAATGTGATTGGGCAAGGGGCGACCATTGATGAAGACGCCGCCGAGCTGGTTGACGCGACCTTGTCCTGTGAAGAGTGTAAACTTCGTTTTTAAGCTTGTAACTAATATAAAAAAAAGTCGGGAAAATCTGCAAAGTATATGTGTTTGTAACCAAGATATCCTAAGCAAGATCTACGACATTTTAAAAAGGATACCCAGATTAAGTCTCACCTTGAAAGGGATAACCCGCAAACAGGGGTCTTAACGAGTTGGCGCTGGACATATCCATTGTCCGGTTGCAATCTGCTTACTAATATCTTAAAAACTAAACTAATGCCTCACTGTAGCACGAACTGGCTTTGGTTTTGGCTTTGAAGGAGTGCCTCAAAGACGATACAATTGCACACGAGACGAGAAGAATGCTCTGCAGTTGTTCACTCGGAAGCTGGCCCAAAGGCTCCACTCCATCACGATTCCGACGGGAAGTTCGCAACTCAAACCGATAGGCAGCGGCAGCAACAATCGCGGGATTTGTTTCTCGATTTTTTCTTGGAATTACGCGCGCTTCGGCGATCAAACAGCACGAGACTTGCAAAGCAACTAAAGAGAAGCGCGAGCATAAATTAACGAAGGCCGGCCGGACCGGGCCACAATGAGATCGCTCCATAAACTGGTTTCCGCCACGACCCACCACCACCACTCGGGCTGGAGTCGCAGATGCTGGAGAGCGAGAGCAGCTTTCGCGCCCGCCCCTCGGTGGTTGATAGCGCCACGCCGCTCCAGCTACAGATACAGATACTCGAATGCTCAGATACAATATGGCACCGATCAAACTTCGCTGTGCAACAGAGAGGCAAGAGAGAGAGTTCCAGGCTTTAATCGAGCTAATGCCACGCCCAGGGAGAGCTCTGATTGGCTGAGCCCCTGCGGGGCGGTTCTCCGCTGGATGTTTGATAGCGAAGCGCATCTGGATCCGCATCCATAATCCGTCCGCACATCAACCCCCCGTTGGAAAATCGCCCGATCACCTCGCCTGTGCAGCTGTCCCTTCCTGAATTGTATGACTTTTTATTTTGTCGCCGGCAGCCAATTAAAGCGTGAAGGCTGCCGTCGGCACAGGGCACAGGACACAGGACACAGGACAGACTCAACACCATTACCCAGAACAGGACGCATTATCAATCGTTCCGGTTTTGGCATTTTAAGCACCCACAGTTGCGTGTGTGTCGTGTGTCCCAAATGTATGTTTATCCCATTCTTCCGCTCAGCATCCTTCCCTCCTCCCCAAGGCTAGTTAGGCCAAATCTTTGTCAGCAAGGTTTATGGCTTGTGTACGGGCTTCCTTCAGCTTCTTGGCTTAGCCTTAGCTGCATTTGATTTATGAAATTTAATGTAATAATGATGCCGAATGGGGATTAGCTTCAAGCTCATTAGCTAACTAACTGCTTTCCAGGTTATAATTATCATCAAAAAGTCAACAGGAACATGTCAGAGCCTAGACTTCCCCCAGAAACTTCTACCCCGAACCCGAAGAGTCATTTGCCGATATACAAACATAAAAATCCATCAACAGCAACATTAATGGCAAGCGAAAGTCACACCT